>JAVFHW010079840.1:0-60659 GCA_032159205.1 Eurystomus glaucurus suahelicus
TATCTTGCATCCAGTTGGTCTGGGCACAAATAGACATGTTATAAATCAATATTAAAGAGAGTGAAACTGTCTGTCTTGAAGTCAAAATGTTGTCTGACCTACAGATGACCTGCTGTCAATAAGAGCTTATGTTGCCAGAGGTCTGAGTTTGCCGGTCCAGCCAGGCAGGGTTCATGCTTAGCAGTCAGGGACAAAATGTCTGACCTGAGGCTTCTGACTTTCTCCCTGTTTTTGAAGACCTTTAAACTGTCAAGGTAGGACATGGATGCAGTACCTATGGATTCACGTCTCCACACTGCACTTGTGTGACATTCAATGAGCTTTCCAGTTAATGCATAACTTAGTTTCCCCATTTATCACCATGCTTGGTGATAAAGCCAAGCATGCCACCATGCTCTGAGGAAAGAAAAAGGACCTTAGGTATGAACAAATGTTTCCATTGGCTTATATTACTAATGGAGAGCATCTTTTAGCTCCATTGAGAAGGCCTGCACTGTGAAGCAGAAATCTGAGTTTAATCCCTGAAGGCTGAGCCACAGCAGTAGTTAGTTAAAAGGCCCTAACAGAGCTACTGCAGAGTAATACCTCTTATTGGTACGTGGATCTAACACTTTGGGGAAGTGGGCACCATGGTAGATTGTGACTTGCCTGGATCCAGAGAATGTAATCAGCAGCATTGCTTGCTTTGAGATTTTTGGGTTCCCAGAGCTGCACTCTGAAACCTTGGTCTCTCCCTGAACACAGTGTAAAGTCATTGGACTGGACGCAATATTAAACGCTCCTGCTCCACAAACTGTGATCTTCTCTGTGGTGTGGAGCCACAGTGCAACACAGCAGCAGGCTGCTGTGTAGTAAATTCATTGTGTATTGTGCAAGGGACCATTAGTTAGCTTATTATTAATACATGTGTGGGCTTTAATATACCGGTACTGTATCTGTCAGCATCTCTACCAGGTTTGATTTTGTCCTTTGTGTTTTCCCCAAACAAGCTTATACAATTAGTTTCTTCTTGTTTCCTAAATTATTTTTGCTGCTTCTAATTATTTCACACTCCATATAAAAGAATTATTGGGATGGGTAATGGGAGGCGAGGGATCACCTCACCATTGCACTGCAAGCAGTGTGACGTTAAGGTAATTTGGATTTGGTTTTGTACTTGTTTATACTTGGCTGGCTGCGTAAGAAATAAGGGATATTTTGGAGGTGAGGGTGTGGGCTTTTCAGCAGAGAACTAGAGTTCTATCAGGTTCCTATTCGTCTTTATGCTCAAGGAGGACATTTGTTGAAATAGGCCTAGACTAAATCACTGGCAATTTATTCAGAGATTAATGTTCTTGTCTGAGAATGAGGAGTTATTGATTATCTACCTAATTTCTATTCCTGTATAGACCATCCTGCTCCTTTCTCCTGTTTAGATATGTGTAAGTAGCATCTCCATATATCCATGGCTATTTTCACCATAGGCAGAAAAAAAAGATTTCTGTTGAAGATCTTCTTCTCAGCCTCATGCTGATACTTAGTGGAGAGGAAATGTGTGAGGAATTTGTGGGTAGGATGAAGTTTACACCTGGACAGTTAAAACACATCTACATTCCTGGTTGCTAAGAAGACAGTCATCCCCCCAAGCAGTGGTTGACAGAGCTTGTATCAGCAAAGTATTTCTTATTTCTCAGATGTTGACGCAATCATTAGCTATCCTGGTTAGGATTCAGTGTGCAGACCAGCAATGAAGTGTGTCTGGAAAGCCTGTGTACAGAGGGCACTGCTGAAGTTGAGACAGTGCATCTTGCCCATCTAGGGTAGTGATTCCTGACCCTCATCAAGCATACCTGTGCTTGAAAATTTCTACTAGAACTGGAGTAGCAGCTGCACTGTCCAAAGCTCTAGGGTAAACAAGACCTCTAGTATACTCATTGCCAAGTCATGCTTGGATTGCGGTGGTTAAATGCTCAAACACCATCTGCTTATATACTCTTGCTGCCTTTCACAGAGCAGCACCCTTGCTAACGTTTTCTTTCTGGTGGAGATAAAGCTATGAAGCGCGGCATGTTTGCCTGTTCTTCCCATGTAGAGTGAGATCAAACACAACCATTTATTTTCCAACAGTCATTGACATCACAAAAATCCTTGCTTAAAATTTGGGTGATTCTTCTTCCTTCAGTAGACACTTCCCTTCCGGTGACCATATCCTGTCTTCCTTCTGTCTAAACTTATGCAGCAAGACTATGGAAAAAAATCTACTTACTGGCAGGTGGGTTCTGAATTGAGGATCATAAAGACTGGTGATGAAACTAAATAGTGGAAAACCTGCAATGAACACCGTAGAGCTCATGCTAGTTAAATCTGATAAATATACATCTTTTTAGGAAAAAAGCATGGCAAGAGATTTTTGTGGTGGGTGGGGAGGTCTTGAAAACGGGAGGATGTAGTTTACTTGACTATTCATAAAATAATTGAGGGCTGCAGGCAACAGTTCTCCACTGGCAAGGGGATGTTTTGTGCTGGATGGCAGGGCCCTTCCTCAGCAAATGTAAATAAAACTTTCATGTCCCCAGTATGAAAGAGCCCTTGCTGTCAGGGAAGGGAACACCACAGGAAAAGCAAGGGCATAAGCAGCCAAAATCTCTTTAAATAGAATATTTGTCAGTTTTCCATGAGGCACTGGTGGGTTTTTAAGATCTTCCAAGCTTTTAACAAATTAAGACTGAGTGTAAAGTGAAGATATATTTATATTTGTTCCATCTCTTTTGGGTAAGTTGAGGGGCTGGAGGAAGGCTCATCAATTCAATGCATGTTCCATTAGAAACTTCTTGGGATTAGATCAGGTTAATGAAAGGAATAAATAGGGCTTTGACATGTTGTTTGGTTTTACAGGACTGTATTGTTTTATGATGTTTTATGAGAAGCACTTATACTACTCTTCAGGAGAGAGATTATTGTGCCTTTTATAAAAACTAAAAGAAAATCCACTTCTCTTTCTTCTTCTTTCTGTTGCTAAGTAGATGCTATGTTTGTTTGCTGTCGTCATTTCCCAGTAGAAGTGCTATGTTCTGGAGCGCTGCCTAGAAAGAAATGGCTTCAGAGCACAGATTTCAGAAGCAAAAGTGGTGGTAAGGTGGGAGGTACCCAAATCATGAACACCCAACAAAATCTTGGAGTGAATAAGTTGTCTTAGAGAGATGATGAATGAACAGAGTCCTAGAGGAATACACCCAAACCACCCCAGAGCTCCCTCAGATCCCATTCTGATTGCTCTGATAATGCTTTCTGCTTCTTTAGAACTCTAGTATCTCAATAAACAATTGAAAATAAACCTGTAGCCCTGCAGAGAACAGCTGTAGTGATGTCATTGTTCAATTTGAAGAGGTTAAGTTTAAAAACTGAAAGGTTATAATGCCTACTTTCAGAGCTAGTTCTTTAGTCTTTCAGTATCCTGGTCAAAATGGAACAGTTGATCTTTTGATTTGTTTTAAGGGTTTGGTGATCATTATCCCAAATCAACAGGGAGTATTTGTTAAGCTGCTTTGCCTCTGACATTGTACTGTTCTGTTAGGATTTTAATCTTTTTCTGCTACTATTTCAAATGAAAACACAGTAAAAGCATGAAACTACATCCTAAGCTCCATCCTTGCTTGCTACTTTACTCTCCAGCTCAGCTGCTACATTCCAGTTTTCATACACAGTGACATCAGTATTTTAGACACGGTGTCATTTCCTTTTGTAATATCCTCTCTTCCCCTATAATGACAATTCCCAAGCATTTGGTTTAATTTGCTAATCTTTCCAGCACTATGGAGATGCACAGGAGTTACTATTCCCTTGCAGATGGGAGGCAGAGCTAAAGCAACAAAGCAATGTGCTCAGCAATGCAGATTGGGGGATGCATTGAACAGGGTCCTCTTAGCTTTGTTTGAGGCTCTAGGTTGTGCTTGCAGACTGTCAATGGTTTTGTGATAGGGACAAATGTCTGTTAGGCCTGTGTGACCCACTTATGCTTGTAACCTAATGAAGCTTTGAGTACAGACCTTTCCTCAGAGGCAAAAGGCCAATGCACTCACCCATGAAGTCTCTTCTCATTCTCCCATTCACCTTTAATATTTTGTTGTTAATGGATCATGCTAAAAAGGATTAGCTATTTCAATTTACATTCTGCTGCTTTCTGCATTTAACATTCTTGCTGTAAGTGATGAATTATTGACTATTTAAATGTGACTACAAACAGCCTGAAAGAGAAGGTCTGCTTTACCATTTGCACTACTGAACTTATACAGCATAGGTCAAGGTTTTCCTTTCTCTTTTTAGTTACCAATTGGTGGGCTTCCTTCCTGGCTTTCACCTCCTCTCCCAGTACCCTGGACTGGTGTACTGTCTGGTGTTTAACACTGCAAAAAGAGGCCCCAGGGTTAAATATTGTTAAGCATGTGAAATTTAACCTATATTATTGATATTGTGTTCAGACCAAAGTGTCTGCAAGTGGCTTAAAAGGAGCAGTTTGTCATAGAATAAAGCACTTCGGCACATGCCCTTAAAATTGCTCTAGACTTCCCCTTCATATTTAAATGTACATAATTATAAAATCTGCCACCGTTCAGAAGTTAAGATCTGTCCTTTGAAAATAAGTTAGAAGAGATTTAGGTGCAAGATGAGGTACCACTATTTAGAACTTGACACACTGTCTCTTGAGCAGCTCTAGCAATGCAGTGAGATTCAAAGATAGTTGTTTCTCTGGGGATGAAGTAGTCCTGCAGTGGCACAGAAGGTACCCATGAAAGAAATGGTGAGTTCACAGGCTTCAGGTAATGGTTTTTATAAACTGTAGAAAGGTTCCAGATTTCCCTTAGAGAAGTGAAGGAGTCATCCTTACCTTGCTCTCTGCATACCACCTGTGTGAGATGCAAGTCAACCCTCAGTGGCCACTTCAGAGGTTAGAGAAGAATCATGAAACCTCAGAGTGGAAATCAGGATGCTTTTTTTGTGCTTGCGCATTGGATTTTTTTGAGATGGGGAGGGATTTGAGAGACCGGGATTTGAGAGACCTGGATTTGGTTCCCATGTTACCAGATCTGGAGAACAGTAAAACTTCCTGATAAAGGTTCAGTTCTTGCCTGTGGACGATAACATTCGAGGAGCTAGGCAGTCTTCTCTTGCTGTGGATATGTAGTATCTCAAACATGAAAGCCATTTTTTTTAACTTCAATATGGGTAACTTCTGTAGCATGTTTCTTCAGCTGAAGATGGGGAGAGAAGAGGGACAATCTTTCAAGCAGCCAGACTGGGAAAGCTCTAAACTCTCTTTTATCAAGCAACTTGAAATTAAATTTTTGCCTTTCCTAGCTCTGTTCCCATAATTGTCCTCTAGGCTCTGCACTGTGGGAGAACACCCATATCTGAAAGCAGCCACTGAGAGGAAGCCCCAACTCAAGCAGTCAAAAAACTGAAACATTTTTATAAAATAAGCTGCAGAAGCCCCAAGATAACACTAAAAGGCAGGCATGTGTTAGTGGTGTAGGAAAGCTTTTACCCGCCAATGTATTCAGCCATTTAAAAATAAAACAACTTTCCCAGAGCAAATCCCCATGTCGCACTATGGCACTTGTGCATCTGCTGCTCTCAGAAGATCTGTGTGAGGGGTAGGGGGAGCATGGAGAGAATGTACATATCAGTATGTCAAATGAACTCCGTTTTTCTCTTCTTCATGGCCTTGGAAAACGAGCAGTACATAAACCCACACCTCAGATTTTAGACTGGGCAGATCAGGTATGTGAGAATAAAGGGAGAGAAGGAGGAAAAAGATATTTGTGTTGGTCAGAAGAGCATTGAATGGTTAGGTATTTGGTGAACTCTCTAAGCACTCACTTGTCTGTTTTCATCCTCCCATATGTACTTCAGAAACAAAGTCCTGGTTAGAGAAGAAGGTGGTTTGTGGACCACTGTAGACACAGCCATACCCATCAGATGGTTGAGCATGACCTAGAAGCTAGCACAGAGCATTGGACTTTGGGGTCCTCTTTCTACCTGTGATATTTATGCCCTGAGGCTTCTATAGCTTTGGGAGAGTTTTTCAAAATTTTTGACTAAAAGACACTACATAAATGCTAAGCATTAAGTTTTTTGTGCAATGTTGCATGTCTGTGTTTCTGCACGCTTTCATATGCCTGGAGTGCCATGCATATAAATTCACAGGCATACAACATTACACAGTACTGTTAGTAATAATAATGAACATATGTGCAGTGTCTTTTGCCTAAGTACATGCACACAGAAACCTGACATAGGAAGTTAGAAAAGTGTTGACAAGAGTTTGGAATAACTGGATTCCATCTCTGGCAAGGTTTCTTTTAAATTAAAGAAATAATCTCAAGTGAAAACTAATAATGTTTCTTGAAAGCCGACGCAGTCAGGTGTTCTGAATACAACAAAATATAGCGAAGTATTTGAGAAAGTGTGTTTTTAAGATGTTTTAAGATGTTTTACCTTATCACTTCATGTAGAAGTGCATCATCTGAAACCAGTGGGCCCATTGTATGAGCTACTAAACAAAATTAATTCTAAAATAGTTTTATAAATGGAAGAGGCAAGACTGATTAGAGACATTGCTCAAAATATAAAGTGATGTGGGAGTGCTTGTTGTAATAGATTAACTGCTCTTCTTGCTGCACAATTTGTTTAGTTCTAAGTGTAAGAAGCAATAGTTAAAAATGATGGTGAGAATTATCTACATGGATAGACTTTCATTCTGGAAAAGGAAGTGGATCTGTTGGAGGAGGGAGTTCATTATTTTCAAGAAACATGCTGGCAGAAATGACTCAGTTCTGCAAATTTCCCTTTGTTGCTTGCTTTTGAGAAATCTAAGTTCTTTTGGTAATGGGGAACTTATTTTAAGAATTTTTACAGTTGTGAGAAAGGAAAAATGACAGACCTTCAAATCGTTAGGGGCTGTTCAGCCTATGAAGTGCTATTTCTTTTCTTTTCTTTTTTTTTTTTCAACATATGGCTACAGGAAGAGGGTCTGGATGTTCTCTGAAAAATAATTTTCCACAAGCGACTGCCAACTCTGCATAAGGACTTCCTGAATGGAGACACCATTCAAGAGAATGGAGAATGATGCTTCTGATTCCACTCAGGGTGTTCTATTTAATGGAAATGTCTAACTTGTTGCAGTAAACCTTGAAGTCCCCATGAAAAATTCATGCAGGAGAGAAAGAAAGCCTAAGGACTTGATTAGTGCTGCAGGAAGAGACTGGCACTGAGGCTAGGTGACATGAGAAGTCCTGTGGTTCCCCAGGTAGTGCCCTGGAAATAGTGAGGTGTCTGAATCTCACCATGTTCTTGAGCACTGCTTAGTTAAGAGTGAGGTATTGTAGATGAGCCCAACCAGGCCTTGTAATTTAACTTCCTTCCCTTTTCTTTCCCTTGCTTTCTGTCTTGAGGAAATCCAATGATGAGTAGAGCTCTGACAGTTGATGTGAATAGTTTCTTCTCCTTTTGGAAGAAAGATGGGCAAAAGTAGTCCCCAGCTTCTAACCACAGACAATCCCTGTGCCTTAGAAAGAAAATTGTCCTCCTTCTCTTCTGGACAATATCTTAGTTCTGGATGGACATTCAGTTGAATTTACTCCTGATGGAGGTGAATGAGAGAGAGATCTTTCTACTGGAGAATCAGACAGGCAGTAGTTGAATTTTAGCTGTTCTCGTTATGCAGAGTGACTATAGCTTGCTCTTTTTCTTAGAGTCTTGAAAGAAAAGTAATAATGCTGCAAGGCCCACTGGGTAATGGTATGCAAACAGCAATAAGGCAATAAAATTACCAGAGTAGCAATTTGAGCAGTATGACCCTTATGTTAAGGAATTTGCCTTTAAAACTTAACCTAAAGAAAACAAATCTAATTGCAAACGAGGAGTGCAGTGAGATTTGAAAATAAGTTTAAAATAAGTAAAATATTTGCCTTCCATCTTCATTTATGTGTAGGACTTGCTTAGCAACAACACAGTTGGTGTGGACACTGGCATCCAGAAGCAGAAGGACACAGGTTTTTTTTGTGGTGTTCTGCCACATGAGAAGTTAAGAATATCCCTGAGGTCCAGTGACTGACATCATCAAATGCACTTGCTGTTCCTAAGTTCTTGTCTGTCTCAGGCCTGTTTGACAGCAGAGCCAAAAGTCAGAGAGATATTAATCTGCTGTAAATGAAACTAAATGCATTGCAGGGTGCTATTTGTGACAAGAGTAAGTGGTGGAAGACTTCAGCATGCAAAGGGCTGAAGTTTAGACCTTGCCAGTGGACTGGGTCATTCATCTTTCCCATGTAAAATGATATGAACCTCATCCTTCCAACAAAACAAGAACAACAAGCAAGAAGGGTGTTTTTAACAATTTAACCCTGGGGCTACTGCTAGCTAAATAACTAACTATTAATGTGCTTTTCCTGCCCCCTACCAAAAGGACGAAGAAGAATAATGCTCATATATATATATATAAAAAATAAAGCTAATTGTTGTCATCCTAGATAACTTGGTTTTAACTCAATCCCTCGTGTTCTCCAAAAAGACTAATGCTTGGGTAGTGGTAATAGCTGAGAGGTACTGTGGATTAGAGACAGATGACAGAAAATCAGGGTGCTATTCCCTGGTGAATGACTTTTAGTGAAGCATTTTATTTCTCTCATAGCATTATAGAACCTGGTGCAGGGATTCCTCAACTCTTTGGCCACAGCCTGAAGTCATATCCTGCTTGACTCAATCCTTCTGGAGTCCCAAACGCTTCTTATTCACAGTATTTTATTTAGTCATCTGAAAAGTGATTTGAACACACATAGATATAGGAAAAAGCATTGTGTTCAGCCTATCTGAATATAGTCTCGGGTGAGCACATGCCTCTTAACATGAAGAAAGTACTGATTCTGGTTGGGATTTCTAGGCATTAAAAGGTATAGATAAGCTCTTCTTGCAATAAAGTGAAATGAATGGGTGTACTTGTAGGGGAGCTAGCTTTCTATTGAGAAACATATAATGATCCCATCTTCTGTGGCAGCTGAGCCAAAATGTATGTGTATATAAATGAATGTATATCTCAGTGCTTAGATACTCATGTGATGGATGCTCTAGGAGAAGGTAAACTAGCCAGAAAGGTATGAATAAATGTCTTGCTGGTACCTATCAATAGGCAGCGACTGCTGCTGACATGCTGTGTCTCAGTGGACAAACTGTAAGAGGTTTAAGTAAAAACAATTATTGAATATATGATGTCTAAGTCTATTAGTTGTATACTGTTATTGACTGACATTAGATTAAAAAGCATGTCCTTATTACTCTCTCTTGTCATTAACTTGCCAGGAAAGGTCAGTCAAGAAGTATATTATTACTAAATTGTAGACTCACACATTTGTAGCTGCAGCAGGAATAAAGCCACAGAGGACCAGAGCCAGACTTTGGGCAGGCCCAGAGCCTAGTTTTGTTCTCACTCCCCACTCTTTGTAACAAGGCCAATTGCTCCCCATCCAGATCTGCTGTCACTTTTTCTATATTCTGTGCTGGAAGCAAGATAATTTGTCTTCCTGTAGCTTTTCCTCAAATGCCTCAGAGTACCTCTGCAATGTGTAAGAAAACTGGATCTACACCTGCACAAGAGTCCCAATCTGCTGGCCATCAATGCAAAGCATATGCAAATCCATGGTGTGCTTGACCTAAGGGACGGCAGAAAAAGAGAGGCCATAGAGGCTTTCTGCTCAAAGTGCATATTTACCTGTGTCGTGGAAGGACTGGTCTCCTGTCTTTCTGTTATTTAATATTTCCTGCAGCCATGCTGGTGGTTCAACACCAAATAGGGGAGAAGATCCTACCCAGTCCTTCCTGAAAGAGCCTGACATCTGTGCCAAATCCTTCCTGAAAGAGCCTGACATCTGCTGCTGCAAAGCAGATGGGATCTGTAAGCAACCTGTCCCAAAGCAAAGCTCTGTCAGTGGATATCAGGAGTTAAAATTCCAGGTAACAATGTGGAAGGGTAGAGATTGGGCAGGTAAGGTATTGGCCACCAACTTTTTTGCTGACCCAGACATCTTAAGAGCAAAAAAATAGTTTCAGTGACAGATAATCCTTGTATCTTCACTAATTTCAGTATGAGTTAGTCTGAAATGTCTAAATTTAAGCGCAGGAACTCCTTTCATGGAAGCAGTATTGAACTACGTAGAATGCCAATGCGCAGTGGCTTAAGTATGTTTGAAGTCTTCACTTGACATTTTGTGTCATTGACATAAAACCATAAGACTGAGGACAGGTTGGATTCCACTCCTTTTCCAGAGCTTTCTTGGGATAGTTTTTCAGCTGCTCTAAACTTAACACCAAGATTTCAGCACAAATCAAACTCGAAGGTGAAAATGGCAATTATTCTTTGTTCTACCATTGTGCAATTACAGAATCATCAGTAGGTTACCAACACAGACAGAAAAACAACTTACACTAAAGGGAAGCTTTGTTTATTTTTTTTTTTTTCTTTGGTCTTGTCTGGACACAAATTCATCACTGTTTTTATTCAGAACAAAGCTCCTTATAAACTTTAAATTTGAGAATTTTCTTTCGGGAATAATGTCACTGTTTTGTCCTTGCACCTTCTTTCCCTTCTTTCCCCACTGCCAAATAACCTCCCTGAAATTATCTAGGTTAGCATATGTTTTTATTCTTTGACCCTTGAATGCCTAAGGGAATTGAGTCACAAATGACTTGTGTTCACAAAATTGGTAGAATAAAGCCCAAGGTTTAAAGATGCAACTTGGCAGCTTTTAAAAGGGCATAAGTAAAGGAATAAAACATTGGGTGAAGCTTCCAGCGTGATTTGAGAAAGTGATTCCTAAGTGAGTTAAGAGAATTTAAAGAACATTCTGACATTCATTGTTCATCTCTTAGAGATACAGAATGATGAGCCATTACACATACATTTAAGCATCTTTGTAAGTGTACTTCAGAATATATGTTATACTGTTCCTGCAAAAATGGAGTTTGTGTGTGTGATGCCAGAACAGACTTATCTTTAAAGTGCTAGTAGTATTGTGTGGCAGAAGGAAGAGGAAGATAGGAAAAGACTGTCATTGCAGTGGAAGGGAAGGAAGGAACTGTTTGGCCTTCATGAATGGGTTTAGATGTTAAAGAAACATTCAAGTATTTGAAAGTATTAGCTCTGTTCCACAGGTTATAATCAGAGATAATGTCATGGGTCTATTGAATGAGGGCTGGTCATGCATTCTGAAAGTGAGCTAGAGGACAGGTTTAGAGAGAAACCCACTCATCTTTCTTAATATGTAAAACCAAAGCAGGGGAGGCAAAGTGGGGAGACGTTAGGGTCTGCCACTAGATCGTTCTGGCTACTTTTCATCCTTCTTACTGTCTACTTCTCTCCAACACATCTGTATTTGTTTTGGTCTCAAAACTCCTCTTCCTAACAAATTTTGAAAAGTTAAGTTTTTGAAGTTACTCTTAAGGATTTTTAATCTCTTTTAAATATCCTACCTCTAGTCTGCTGTGTTTCAGAAGTGTCACACCAAATCCTGAAGCAAAGAGTGAGAACACCAAGCTCTGCATAATGCAGGTGCCCAGGAGAGCAGTAGGCAGGCTGGTTGCTATAACAGCTTGTAACTGTAGAACATCTTCCATTCCAGAAAAGATCCCAAATCTCTTTATGGACTAAGTTGAGAGAAGGTAAAATGCACTATGGACAAGTTGGGAAAATCTGAAAGAGGCAAAATACTGGTTTTAACTTGGTATCTAGGATAAACAGCCCTGACCTACTAAGTACTCTTTATGCTTAGGTGGGAGAGATAGTCAGAGTTTCCCTACTTTTTTTAAAAAAATTCTTTCAACATCTGTGAAATATAGATAGCAGATAATTTATGTTTTCTCTGTAGCGCTGCCTTAAAGGGGAATCAGAATGCAAAAAAACTCTTGCAACATGGCTAGAAGGTCCTACGATTTAGGAAGTTTAGCACACTGTACTCATCAGCTATTGCATTTCTGTATAGAGGATGGTTAGGTGAAGGCTGAGGTGAGAACTGACACACTCTACTGTGTCTGTGCAGCCTGGTTTCCTTCTGGTAATGTTAGAAATGGGGAGGTCCATCCCTATGGCTTTAATAGCAATGATTGCAGTGATCTAATTCAGGAAATTGTGCTGGAGTGGTCAGACAAAAATGTGAATTGTTTGGTGAGTCTAAGACACTCTTAAGATCTCTCAAGAGTCTAGAGATACTTGCTCTATAGTCTTATCAGAAAATAATTTCCCTTGCAGTGTGAGACTGTTTTGCATATCAAGACTGATCTTCCCTGGGAAACTTATCGGTTATCTTAAGGGAAAAAAAATGGCTAATATCAAGACTACTGTTGGAGTAATCTTGGGACAGCTTTAACTTTGCAGAAGCACAGCATAATGTTTGTAATTGAAAAAGGAGGAATGGTTATATTCTGTATCTCCTCTACCTGTCACCTTAATGCTCAATAGGATTCAGACTGAGGTAATGTATATTGCATTATGATTTCAAAATATACATTTTTTTTAATGTTTTGTTTTGTTTGTTTGTTTGTTTGTTTTTAGATTTTAAAAATTTATTTCTGAAAGTTTCTAGGAATGGATTGGACAAAATATGTTAATGATTTACATATGCTATGCATTTTGGTAGCTGGTTGGATGAGCTGACTTCCAAAGCTCCATTTCATAGAAATTGGTGTAAATGACAGTTCTGATTCACCCACTACTGCTTTGCAGACAAGAATGCTGCTATCAATTTGTAGAGTTGAACAGAAAATATGGTTTGCATGACTAATACGCTTATCTAGATATGCTCTCTCATGCAACAAAAATTACAAATATATGGACTGATTTTTATTAAATATCAAAATGATTTTCTGCTCATATGATAATTTCTCAAAATAATGGGGTACATTGCCCAGGTTTCCAATAGAAATAATCTTTTCCTTCTTTCCTCACCTTAATTTCAATGATAAATTTCTAAGCTTCTCATTTCACACCTTCTATAAAGCTTTCTAGGGGCTGCCCTCCCTCCATTCCCCCTTTCTTTTCTTGCCTTTTGAGCCTAGTAGAAAATACTGCCTTTCAATATAAGTTGAAAGCTATGCTTTTCGGAAAAAAGAAGCCAGTACTGTTTTAGAATAGGATAGTCTCTGTGATGACTGGTAGATGACTGCACATCAGCTGAGAATTTAGGTTGCCAGGATGTAGCCTGGAACACAGGACTGGGGAGAAATCCTGGCTCTTCAGGATCTGTTGCTTACTATTGCAGATAACTGCATCACATGATCCCTTTCATAAGTTTATCGAGCCTCATCTTTAAACTAGTTAGGTCATTTGCTCTCACTCTCCTCTTTGGAAAGCAGTTCCAAAGCATCACTCCTCTGATGCTTAAAAACCTTTTTTTAATTCCCAAATCAAATTTATGTATGGTCAATTTATACTTATTTGTCCTTGTGCCACATTGTCCTTTATTTTAAATGCTGCTTCTTTTCTCCTTGATATTTACTGTGGGGAAGTAGCTAGCAATCCTATCTATGCTGAGCTTTTTTCCATTTTACTAGACAGACAGAGGAAGCTCTTAGTTCTTGCACAAAACACAAAACTGATATATCTCTCTGGTTCCAGGTTTTATGTTCCACTTCTTGGAACACAGGTAGGGGAGTGGTATTGCCTATTTTGCTGAGGTCTCACAGCAGCCTTTTTAATGGCAATGGTACTCTTTTCCCTATCTTGGGTGTTCCTCTTGGCACAGGCTTTGTTTTAGCTGCATTAGAGCAACACACTGAGATGAAGCCACTGTGCTTTCCTTTTTGCACTTGAAGAAAGGAATGTAATGAGATCTTAAGTGACCAGTTTGGAATAGTGACACCCCTGGATATGTGTTACAAAGTGTCACAACATGTCCTGTCTCATAATGCTCACAGGATGACCACTGACTTGTTACCTTTGCAGGCAGCCTCTATCCATGCTAAGACCTATATGGATATTGACCAAAACCAAAAGAAAGAGTAGCTGCAAGTTGGTCTGGCTTCCTCTATCATTCACAGCATAAGATACAGTGCAAAAACACGTGTGAGGGGAAAGACCAATGTCATGTAGTCCTTCCTGGTGTGGGATGTGAGCTCTGAGTAAAGCCTTTACAAGTGGAGTTCTTCTGGGGACACAGAGTTTAATGAGTTCTGCAGAAATCATAGCCAAAGGGGCGGTGGTATGGCTGCAGGGCATTTGCTCAAGAACTGTGGAAGTCTTAGAGATGATAATGCAGAGCAGATGAGAGACTTTGTGGCTGTATTCCATGGAGGGCAAAGACAAGAGGTAGAGCAACACAGTCACCATCTATAAAGAGCAGGCCACAGTCCAGTGTGTTGGTGGGTTGTTGCTGAAGAATGCTTTTCAGTTGGACAGACTGGAGCATGAACCATCAAATGTCATCACATTGCTGTGTTACACCATTATATATGGCTATTAAAGCAATATACTGATATTGCAAATATTGCATGAGTTATAGATGCTAAATTTTGTCCATTCAGCTGTTCTGTTCAGTAAGACAGCAAAAACTGAAGTAAGTATCTACAAAACATGTTCTTAGTATGAAATCCTTATAGCATGCATCCTTGGTAATGCATCACTGAAATCTCTTTGTAAAAAGAGGAGGGGAGAGGAAAGGAAAAAAACAAAATACTGCATGAGGGAAGTGTGAATGGATGTGAAGAAGTTTTCTATGTCTGTCATGTAAGGAAGAGATAGGCCTTTCAGAGACATCCAGTATTGGGGCTGTTTAATAATAGGTGGGACAACATGTTTCTGCTTTCATGTTTTTGCACCTTTCCCAGGTAAGGAATCCTGCATTCTTAGCTATAGGATAATGTTCTATGTATCCTGATAAACCTAATTGGTTGCAATTAAATCATATGGTGATCAGATCACATGTTTTAAATCAGGCAGTGAATTACATCAGTTACACTGGAGAAAGAGGTTACATCCACTTATTTTGACGAGGATGCTGATCTGCTTGGATCTGTACAAGTACAGAACAAAGACAGTCCACTGACAGAAGCTAGAGTACAGAGAATAGAAAAATAGAGTGTAATCATATAACTGACAACTCCTATAAAAAACAAATACATTAACGTGGTTTTGCTATAGGGACAATTTAAATTCTAATGTTTCCTGACTTCTGATTTGCATTTTAAAAAAACCTACTTAAAATTGTGTATTTTCACTCTTAAAAATGTAAGGACCGTGTAGAGATTTTTATAGCCTTTGGAGGGGCGCGTATATATTTTTTATTTTTCCTGGGGGTTGTGTGGGGATATTATTTAGTATTCCCATTGGTATTCTCTTATTATCATGCGGAAAGTATCATCATGAGAAGTTTGGTATATCAGCAGAGGTAGAACTGAAGAAGAAATCCTGTGATAAATTAGTTCCATGTTGATTTATTGGAACCAAAATAAAACAAAATTTACTGGAACAAATGCTTCAACTCAAAGTTTCTGCCCATTGATCTACTTGGGTCTTGAAAGGTTGCCTGCCTGTCTGTAAATAGGTTGGTAAGATACTGAGAGCCCTTTGGATCATACTTCTAAAGCTATAACCTCTTTATTACTTTTTGGACTGCTCAGTCAGATCAGATTATAGGTGGTCCTGTAAGCAAAATCTTACGGTGCATACTTTTAAGACTGCAGCTTGCTATGCAGGAGTTTACTACCTTTCCTGGAAAACTTTTCACTATAAATCATTAAAAAAACCGCCACAAAATGAAAAAGCAAACCTCCTTAAATCTGTTTACAGGAAAAACAACAACAGAAATGCTAAAATGTAATAAATGGCTGTGGAAAATGAGAGATTCAGTTTCATCCAGTGATTACTGTGTACGGAGACCACATTTGGCCCAGCAGTCCCTGAGCCTCAGGGCTGGAGGCTGAAAAGAATACCCAGAGGAGACATTATACGCATCCGCTCCTTATGCTTTTCTCGGGGCATCTGCTTTTGGCCACTGTTGGAGACAGGACCTTGTAATAGATGGACTTTGTCTGACCTAGTACTAATCCACTCCTTTTGAAGACAACACTATTTTTTGTTTGGGGTTTTTTAAGCTCATTAAACTCAACTCTCCTACTTTCTGACATCAGCAGGGATTCTCCAGTGAGTTTCAGCCTCCCAGAGATGCTCAGCAGCTGGCTCACTATTTTTAGCTTTCATGATGGAAAAAATAATAAAGTGAATCCACCTCATTAATGTGTGTTTGTTTCCAGGCATCCACTAGCCAGTGATTCATAGACTGGTATTAAAGAAAGTTTTGGTAGGCCACTGTATTCAGTAGGTATCCTAGAAAGTTTATTTCATCCATCTTTTAATGTCTTGGGCAAAATGGCTTCCACTAGTCTGTTTCGAGGAGACTATACTACAGTCTGCGTATATTCCTATTGGGAACTGTTTGCTGGTACTGTGTTGGTACAGACATGCCTTTATCTTTATTCTCAGTTGAAAGCTTCTCTCATCTATATTAAACCAGTAGAGAAATAAACATCAAGCAAGATGTCATATGAAACCTTAAAAAAACCAAACAAACCTAGTAGAATTATAATTGTGTTGGGTTTTGTTTTTTTTTTTTTTATAATTGGCTCAGTTTTTTCCTAAAATTGATCTTTCTAAAATAAGAAAATACACCACTCAGAAAAACTTGGTAGGTGGCTGGTTGCTCAGCTCTGTTCCACCACTCAAAAATGATAGGCAATTACTCATATGACCATGGATGGATTGCATTTTAGTACAACTTTCCATCCCAGTCATCTGACATTCTGATTTGTTTTCATCCAAGAAAGGCTAATGAAACTGCTTCCTTGAAAGAATGGGCGTTTTTTAGACAATGTATTAAACTGTTGGATAGAATTGTATAATTTAGAAATAGGGAAAAGGCGGGAAATGGAAGCCCTCTGAAAGTATTTGCTCTTGGATCAGTATTAGTTGTTGTTTATGGCTTCCGGTGACTTGAGTAATAAAAGTTCCATGAAGGACTGATTTGCTCTAATAGCTGGGAGAGACAGTTAGTAATGTTTACTTGTACCTTCCTTAGGGTCATAAACTTCCATCTTATAACTTGCAATTGTCCTGAATTGCATAAGAATCTGTGGTTATGATTCTGCTCTAGAGTTGCAAGCATTTCTCTCTCCTTAGGCCTCAGAGTGGAATAGGGAGACAAAAAGCTTGCAGAGCTGTCAGACGGAACAGTGACATGAAAGATGTTGGAAAAATTGCTGAGATAAATATTTATGCTGAGAGGCACCCCCCCACACCTCTCCCCACCCTCATTTTGATTTAACTCTTCTTTCTGCCTTTTCTGTCCCTTCCTTTTCGATACCCCCTCCTTCAATACACACATAGACACTCCTCAGTCACGTTTAAGGGTTTATTCTACTACTGTCCCTGAACTTGTAGGATCCAGAAAACCTTAGATTTTGTGGTCACGCACTACACTTGTGCATGTAAACTTAAAAATGAAATTAAATATATTATTGACTAACAGATTAGGTAGATGGAAATCCAGCTTGGGGGCTCTGTATGGGGAGCAAACACCAATGTTCCAAACAATCAGGAATCATTCCTGATGCTTAGCCTAATTGTTCTGTTGTTGAACTCTATCTTGTTACCCCTAGATTTTATTCTGTGGTATCACCCTGAACAACCTTTCTCCATACTTCGTGTTTACACCTCCAAGGCTCGTAGCTGGTTATCATCTATGCCCCTGAGTCATCATTTACCCAGGTTATACATACTTAGTTATCTTAATCTTCCCTCATATGTCAGTTCTACCTGCCCATTAAGAATTTCTGGTACTCATGTCTGAATTCCATCTTTTCTTTTCTTTTTTCTTTCCTTTCATGTGTTTCTGAACACTTCCAGGTGATCAGAGTTGACAGAATCATTTTAGATGTGGATTTTCTACTGACACCAAAGGAAGAGGTGTCTTTGATCCGGAAGTGGCATACACTCTATTGTATGTGATATTGTCCACTATCATTTGAAAGTGTCTTTTGACATAACTGCCTTTCAGCTTCATGTGTCCTGTTGAACATTCAGATATTTGCCTCTGTGGCTATTCTCTACCTGTATTTTTAAAGCTGAATGACGCAAGATGCTATGCATGGTTAACCCTCCCCAGAAGCAATCCAGGTAAATGTCCACACTATTAAGGGGCCCAGCATTCTCTAGAATCTGTTGCAATTTATTCTTCATTCTTTTTCATGCATGAAACCTTCGTTGCTGTGCTGTTTAAATTTCAGATCAGATCTTTTACTTTGCTAGATAGCACTTTCATCTTGATGCAACTGATATTTATCATGTACATTCTTCCTGCCAGTCATCAGTGCTTTGGGGGCTACACTGTTCACCCAATCCAATATGAATTCACTTCTCAAAGCAAAAATTTCTGCTAGAAGCTGTATCAAATGTTTAACTGAAACAATCTGCTACGTACTCATTGTTCACTAATTATTCAGTTGATCAACAAAAAAAAAGTGATCAAAATACTTCTCTGGTACTTATTACTACACACTTTACCTTGTGTTCTCTGTTCATCAGGAAACTGCACTTCCTTCACTTCACATTGACAAAAGCCCTTTAAAGCCCAGCGCACTGAAGCTTTGAAAATTACACAGATTTTGTTTTATTTAATTTCACTGTTTCTTTTTCAGTTCAAAGATTACATTCTTCTACCTTTTGTAAAAATTTTAGGGGGGCTTTAGACTTAAATTCACACAAAGTTCAACTTTTTGCGCATGAACTCAGTCCCACCATAGTGGATGGAAAATGCACCTCGCTGCAAGGGGCAATAATGTTTCCAGTTTACATTTTTAGAGACAATCTACTTGGGTCATAGTGTATTTGTGTGTCTTTGCAGGAATTTGTCCATGCTTAAGAAAAGCAGACTGATAGGTGTTCATATATTTGGTTAGTCTTGGGAGATTTTGGTTCAGAGCTGACCTTTATAACAAACTATTTGTGTAGCTTTGGACAGGTGGTTAAGTCTTCCAGCCTTTGTGTGCCTTGTCTTCTTCCTAAACAATTTATACTCATGCCAGGCTCTTAAAGTAAGCTTGTACAAAGCAATGATGGCTCAACTCAGAGGTTTTTGCCAGAGAAGCAGTACAGGGTCTTGCTCTTGAGACCCACCTCTTTTTTTTTTTTTTTTTTTTTTTTTTGTGCTGTAACAGATAGGACCTTTGAGAAGTCTTTGCTATCTTTCTCCTGCCATACTCCCAGAGCACCTCATTTCTCATTGCTTTCTCTCTCATGCACACACATAGAGTATGTGCCTTGTTGTTCTCAGCCCTATGTAGATAGAGGTCCGTAGATTAAGAAGATCACTTCATCTCTGGCTGCTTGCAGAAGAACTTGAACCTACTTCATGCTAATGCACTGCCTATAGTTAATGAACAAGTCAAACTGACAAAGAAGGGTAAGGAGAAAGAAATAGGAGATAAGAGACAATACTTGTTTGCTCCTAACATCACTTAGAGGATAGATGAAACTATTCAAAGTCAAAACATATGGAAAACAGCATCTGGTTATGGGAGCCTGGATGTTAATTGTTCTGACAGCTAAAATTTGTCTCCAGAAATCTCATGAAGCCAGCTGGTTTTGTAGAGCTTTCTCTGGCTCGTATTGTGACTCTTACAAGCTTCTGGAGACTTCCAGTCTCAGGATGATCATCTTGCAGGAGCAGCTGCTGCTTAAAGATTTTCATTTCTGTATCAGCTGGAATCTGGAAACACAGTCTTTGTGGATTTGGATATGATTTATAATATAAAAGTCCTAAGGTGGCTTCAGATGCACTTACCTGAATTTAAACTTAATGAAACCCTGTGGAACTCAACAAAGATATTCTAATGTTATCCTGTTTACATTTCTTGCATATGAGGTGAGAAGAAAAACTTGATCATAAGTAACAAAAAGGTATTGAAGTTGACTTTGAGAGGTGTCTTAAATATTCCACTCTAAATCTGAACTTCTTGAATTGGAAAACATGGGCTGGCAAACTTAGTAAGAAAATAACTCTAGATAGATAATTACAATCGTCTGTTTCTGAATGGGTTACAAGCTGTTGAATAATAGCTCTTTCCTGCAGTCATTTCAGTGCCTTTTGCTTTCAACTTTGAGCTGTAAATGTCAGAAGTCTATATTGATGTGTGTGCCCTATCTCAGAGAAGAAAGAATATGAGACTATTCAGAGCACATACAAGTTTGGATTTAGAACAGGCTACTTGCATGTTCCTGAGACAACAGCACAGATAACGAATCATTTGATGATGCTATCAACAACGTGTTCACTACATGGCCTTGACATTTTTTTAAGGGTGAAAATAACAACTTTTCTTATGTTTTTATGTACAAACACATTTCCTGCACACAGAGTTGATATTTTCCAAGAAATGAGTGTTCCTCACCCTGGTGAAACATAATGAGCAGCAAAAAAACAAACCTGGAACAACCTTATGTGTATATAGAAAGGCAAGGCTTGGAAAAGGTTGTTTGTGGCAGAACAGTCTAATTTGTTTAAAGAAGGTTTTGCTTTAGATTTATTTTGATAAGATTCAAGGCAGTCCAATTGAATGTTTTTTAACAGTAGCATAACCTCTGGAGACTAGTTGAGAATTCTTGAAGTTTCTCCAAAACAAGTGGATCCAAAAATCAAAATAAAATGAAGAAGAGGGGGAAAAAGTTTCTAAAACAGCTAAATGTTTCAGAAAATCTGCTGAGTTATTCATGTGCTGCTAACAATAGAAAGAACTCAAAAGGCAGGACCCAGAACAGCAGGTACAGAGTCTAATTAATGCATGTACTCTAAGGAGGTTTAACCCATAACTACCTGAATGCAAGCAGTAGTGTTTCAACCTCAGGACTGTTTCTAGTTATATTGCTGAATTTCACCAATAAATCTCAAAGTTAAAAAACCCCACCTTCTATATTTCCTTAGTTTATCACAACTCTGGAAACAAGAAGTCTTGAAGATTTCATGATAATTTTTAAATTATTATAATTTTTTTTCTGAGGCTGCGATATAAAATGGATAGCACAAATACATCAGATTTTTCTCTGCAGTAATAGGTAGGTTGAAGTGAGCCAAGCTTAGAGGTGATTTGGATTTTAACTTAAACCTGATGTTTCCTTACTGAGTAGAAGCTGGAACCTACTTATTCTCATCCTCCCTTCAGTGATCCCTACAGTTTGGCCATGTCTGTCTCATCAGTGACCAAGCTGTTGCTTGGTCCAGAAAACCACTTGATCATGAGTTTCACTTTAAAGTCAGGCTTTTAATACTTTAAAATCAAAGGCATGTCCTAATGATTTGATGGATAGGGCCTAAAGGTATGCATCTCTCCTTACAACATGGATTCCACAGGTATTAGCAAATGAGAAGCTGAAGTGAGGCTGCTCTGTTTAAAAATAAGTTTTCTACTGTAATTCAAAGCATCAAATGTTTGCAGGCCCTACTGGGCACACCAGCACTTTCTTTGATAGACAGCTACCTTAACCAATAGTCTACTTTCTTATTTCTCTAATGGAGAGCCCATTAATTGACAGTTTGCTGTGTGTATGGAAATTAGACACCTGCTCTGGGAAGTAAAATGTTCTGGATGGCTAGACTTGCAGAACCTTGAGTAGTGAATCTTGAGTTGACTTGGGCTCGGATGATTAAAAGTATCTCAGAAGTATAAGGCTGAAATTTAAAGCTACAAAGTTGGCAGTTTGTGGGAAAAATGGGACCTGGTATATGCTATGTCAAATCAATGGTTCATCCTTATTTTGAATGTAACAGTCAGCAAAGGATAGTTCAAAGCAACTTGTGAGGAACTTTCAAGGAGAAACTTATCCTTGTGTGAACTGAGCCAGAAACTGTTCCCTCACCCTGGGGAAAAAAGTTTGAGAGATCAAAAGCCTTCCAGCTCTCCAGTGAGACAGAGTCAAGGTAGCTGTAGAGTTACTTTAGAAGAAATAGAGAGGGACCCTCAGGGGTCTGCCAGTGACAATGCATTCTGCTCTGATGTATAGAAACCCTGGGCTTGAGACCCTGTTTGCCTCATTCAGATTAGAGTCTGAATTACTGGCTGTCCTGGAATAAGTTTCTCTTGCTGTAGGCTTTGATCAAAAACTATCTCATTGGGCTGAGGAACACTTCCTGGTGAAATATTTCAATGAAACTTCCTACAAGAAATTTCAGGTTTTTAAAACTGATGTTTTCATTAAAAACCTATTTGTTATCAAAAATCAAGATGAAACCATCATATGTGTTTTGTTGATATGCTTCCGTACACGAACAGATACTCAAGTCTCTCTCATGTCTACTGGACACTGTTAAATGTAATTAAGCACTGCTTAGTCTGAGGAAGAACTCTGATTTAGATTGTATATATCTATATCTCATCGTGAAATATTATAAATGTATTTTAAGTGAGCTAATATTCTGTAAATATTTTTAACTTCTGCATTTCCAGATTTGGACTCCTACTTTGTTTTATAATATAGGTTCGTTGGTGTATATGAGTGTGCCTTATGTGTGCTTTTACACACAGACCCCTATCTAGTTATCCATAGTAGGAAAATAACAGCATCATAATAGTTAATGGAAAATAACTTAAGACGAAAAAGAAAATTAGCATTCCACACAGCAGGGCATTTCGGATGTTAATCTGCCTTGCAATATAACTGACAGGGAAGTTGATCTCTTGGAAGATTTTTATTCCTATCTCTTTCTCTAAACTGTTAGTGTTCAGTAGTTGTACAGCAGGGGAGATGGAGAAAAAGAAAGTTCTAGCCAAGTGAATGTTCTTTACCAGCAAAGATGTTAACTTTCGTCAGAAGGTAGTTAATCACAGAGAGAAACAGATGAAGAAATTGGGTAAAACATTTCCAGTTCCAAAAGTCCTTATTGATTGTGTCCCCCTCAGGAAAATTCAACTCAATCTCTGAAACCCTCAAGTGATTAAACCTTGGGCAGTTCACTGTAGACAGAGCAAATGAGAATTGTTTCAAAACCAGACACGTAGAGCTAGGATAGTTAAAGTGAAAACAGATTTCTTTTTCACTTTGAAATCCTAGCAGTGAGACGTAATCTGAGACGTTGATTTTAAGGCAATGGTTTTCCTAAGCGTTACAATCTTTCTCTGTGTAATAGATCCCTGAATCTTGAAACAAGGAACTGTTTTGCTTTCAGAGGAAGAGCTCCCTTACACACAAACCTAGAGCTTGAAAGATGGGGGATAGATCTCTGATATACCACAGATAACCTGCACACCTTGATCTAAATGTTTTAAAGGTAATTAGGGCACAGAGACACTGAAGCATCACTAAATGAGATGTTCAGATCTGTGATCAGCTGAGAGTTAGTATTTCCCAGAAATGCAAGTTTTTGTGTTCTCAAAGCAATTCCTCTTTAAGAATGTAGCTGTTCTTTACTTGAAGCATAACCTCTAGAGTGTGGTCTAAGGTATGCAATATTATTATTCTCCTCCATTTTCTATACCCAGCATGAAGTTCTTGGATAGTGTTTGATTTGCAATTTGCTTTGTTGATCTCCATAGTGTGTCCTGGAGTAAAGCCCTTGGCATCTCTGCCATGGGGTTTTGGGAACTTAGGTACATTAAAGGTAGTAGCAGAAAAGGTTCTAGAATATTAGACACTATGAATTGATTTATTTGTTCTTTCTTGCATATCTGTTAACAGAAGGATTTCTTGTTCACTAGTTCATGCACTATACAGGAGTCTAACATAAAACAATTTATGAAGGCCAATTTAGGAACCCTCTCTGCTAAAGTCAATGAATATTATTGTAACTAAAAGCATGAAGCTAATTGACTCAAAGAGGAAGAAAAAAACAAAACAAAACCTGGTAGCTTTTAAATGCTTTTTTCTTGGGCAATGATTCTGATTTCAGTTGCACTTACTGGTGTCAGAAGGGCTGTAGTTTCAGAAGTTATCACCCGTCAGCTGGGCTGTGATAATTGCTTAAGTGTATACTCTACAATCATGAGTGTTTGTGAATCAAAAACTGGCTTAAGCCAGAATTCTCAAAACCTTGGGTTATCCTAATTGTTCTAGATTACCACCTATTTAGCTAAGGTCAGAGTCTGAGACAAGGATTCTTCTTAGATATACAATAGATTTTAGGTCAAATAATGAACCTGATTTTATGTTGGTGTAATTGCATAGTTCTGCTGAGTTACATACAAGCTCTCTTCTTGACTGGACACCCCTGAGCTCAGAATCTGCTTAAACTCTTGGCTTTCATCCAAAAGTCTTAAAACACTTAACAAACTTTTAAATTCTCCCTCATAATGTTAAAGAGTAAACATAGCCCCAGGAAGATTAAGTGCCCCTTCCACAAATCCTGTTGTAGTTTATAAGTATTTTTTCATTAAATTTAGACTGGACATTTAATGCCTTGTTTGGACAGACAGCAAATACCTGGAAGTGATCACGGTTATAGTCTAACTCTTAGACAATGCCTCTGGTTCTAGATGAATGGAAAAGTTAAAGTTATGCTTTGTGTGAGGTTATGTAGCTCTAATAAAATCATAAGATATGACCAAAACACATCATGCAAAGAAAGGGTCATAAGTCACTAAGTGCTTGTTCTTTGATCTAAACAACGGGCAAAGAGGAGAAACTGTGCCAGGATACCTGTGGCTGTCTGCCAGAATAGAACAAGAAAGAGGAAAAAAGCCCTTAATTGCAGTTATTAATAGGTCTCCAGTATGCATGATCTTCCTCTCCCACCATTTTTAACAAGCATTAGTTAAAGTATAGATAATGCATATATTTGAAGGTAACTGGGTGAAGTTAGAGGTGGCAGGTGGAATCTGATGCTTTGAACATGTGACCCTGAAGCTAAAAACCTGCAGCTGAGACTATTGTTCATGGTTCTTACACCTGGTGCAGAGGATAGGCCTCTCCAGAGGTTTATCCTCTCCAGTCTGCTAGGTCAAATGAATGTCTTGTTATTGATGGTAGACCTAAGTTAACTAATTCTAAATAGCTAAATTTGAGTTAGGTGACCAGTGCTTTTTGCCTGGTCAGAACTACCTATGTGGTTTAAAGTGGTTGAGAGTCAACTGATAAGCCTTGAGATACCAAGTGAAAAGATTCTGTTTTCATTCGTTTCAGGACAAACTGAGTACTGTTGGGGTGAAATAATTCTTAGTTTCCAGAATTATTCTGTTCAGCTCAGAATGCGTCCCCTGTTTTGCCTCCCAGGCTTGTGCAAAATCTTCAGGAGATTTACTGTGGGGTTGACATTGCCATAAGTGCGATCATTATCCATCTGTATTCCATGCAATTATTATTTACGTTATTGAATTCCCTGGAGGTAAAATTAAAATAGAGCTTTTATATTTTTTTTTTCCATCTCAAGCTCTTGTTTTTGTTTCCCCTTTCTCTTTAACAACATTGTTTCCCACGAGACCACCTGATACATCCCATGTTTCCAAGAGACTACAGTTCAATAGGTTGAGAGTTAATTGGCAGCTGGGAGTTTCCAGATGTTTATACACTAGCCCAAAGAGCTGTCCACCAGTAGCAAATGAACAGCTGGAAAGACATAATCCAAACAAAGCATCTTATAGCTGATTGACGTATGTCTGGAAAACTTGGCATTTTTCAGAGAAATGAAATTGAAATTAGAAACAGCTAGTAACAAGTCCATTATCAATAATAAGTCAGATGTTGTAATTCTATTGAGCATTACAACATAAAGGACAGAGCAAGTATTCCAATGTTATAGGAGTGGAGAGTGGGCAAGAAATCTTATTGCCCTTCGTCCTCATGCACAAGGAGCTGAAATATAGAAATTCTTGCAGGATGGAATAATAGATCTGTATTATTTTATCACAAGCCACATGTTAATGTTTTTGAAAAATACTACTCTAGCTGATGGCTGATGTTGGATTTATGCCTTATAGAGCAATATTATGATAAGTGAAGGGAAGACAGAAAACTCCATGAACTGGACTTCTCAAGTTCAGGTTTGAAGCCTGTTAGGAACACTAAGCTCTACGTTATTCCAGCTGGCCATTGCTGGGGCGGAACTTCTTGCCTCTATGCAATCAAGATTTACTTAAAGTAAATGAGGTATCATTCGTCCTAAATAAATTACTTTCTGCCCAATAAGAATGGGATAGAGTGTAATTCATGTGCATGATATATCTTTAAGGAGAAAGGGAAAAATAACTGTCTTTATGAAACATTTTTTTTGGTCCCTGAAAGACATGTTTTTTCTTTGTCTGACCATGTGAGAGACTAGATTTCTTATTTTCCATTTCAAAGTTTTTCTCTCCTTGAACACTTTGTTTGGGAAATCAGTGTTGTCTGGATGCATTCTACTAAGTACTATTTCTTGGAGTTTGTACTTCTACCACTTTCATAAACATATTTGGAAAGAATTTAATAGAGGTTTCTCCCTAATGAGAACTTGACCCCATACACACTTTATGTGGATCTTGAAGGAAACTTTGCTCCTTCAGAGAAAAGCAGTCTTATGTTTACTTTGTCTGAATTACAGTCATGATATGGTGGGAGTTGCAGGACATTGTTACCCTGAACTGTCATCATGGTCATCACAATGAGGAGAAAAATATAGCTATCATTATGGGAGCTTTACACTGCATAGTTTATCTCTATAACAGTGCACTATGATGTGCCTAATTAGACTGTATCAGCTGCTCCACGTCTGCTACTAAATGGAGACTTTCTTATTGTGTCTAGTCAACAGAGAGCTCTCAGCCTGTGATTTAGCACTGAAATTAAATTTAAACATAGTTTCCCATTTGATTATCAAGCTATGGGTGACTTTTAAGGATCCTGTTCAATCTATTACTTCTACTAGCTGTAAACGCTCTGCCACAATTTCTGTCTCTGATAAATACAGACTAACTGAAAAATCATCTATTTAAAGTTAGAAGAGAACAAATCCAAATAATTTCAATTAGAGTATGCAAACTTTTGTTGTTGTTCATTCTCATTCCTTGACTATCAACTTCTACTTCTGAGTCTCAGTTATTGAGGCGTAATAAATGTGATTGGCTTGAATAAAGGAACAAGACCTTCAGAAAGCAATATAGGGTGAGAAATAGGGTAAAAAAGAGGGTTTTCTTTCCTTGCCAAATTGGAGCACTCATCCAGCTTGCAGCTTTATTGTGAGAGGAGTAGGGTGACTTCCACAAGGCAGTTGTTAAGAAAACACATATATATGTTTATAGGAAAAAAAATAATTAAATACTCCCTAGTCTCTGGTTTATACTTCTCTATTGAAAACATGTAAAGAGGAAAAGAGCAAGTGTATACTTCTTCAGTAATATTGTCTAAGGAACCAACTTGGATAAAACAGTGAACACTGTATGGACAAAAACATCATAGTGGTGATCAGAGTTAAAAAAAGTTTACTTACCCTGCACATCCTTTTCTTTATGCATAGGGGTAAAGTGGGTGGGTCAAGATGAGGTTATGGGACGTATTTGTTTCTTTGGCAGCCTCTCTGTACTTCTGCTACTCTTGGAAGATGCCCTCAGTTTGATGGACATGCTGCCTGAACCTTGTAAGTTATGATACCTTCATTTCAGGGAGCTGGCGAGGTTGCAGACATTCTCTAGTAACTTCAGAGAAAATGTCCTCTGCATAACAAGCACTTCTTTTGCTGCAGGAACTGGCAGGTTTTCAGTATACTGCAGTAAAATGGAATAATCTGATCACATCAGACACACAACTGGTGTAAGACAGTCCAACATTGACTAATTTTACCAGAAGGTCAGGGAGATGAGGAAAGAAGGCAGACCAGGCTAGAGCCCATGACAAGGCTTTAGCCCTTGTAGTTGATAAGACAACTTTTTGGAAGAATCAAATACATAATCCATTGGAGTATCTCTGAAGTTTTCTCTTGGTCTCTAAAGCAACATGGCTGTTTGGGACTGATTGATTGGCCTTTGCTGTGATTGTCTTTGTATGCATGGGTGAAGCCAATGAGCCCTTACAGTAGCAAGCGCTCTGTGGTGGCTTTCTTGTCTGATGCAAAGAGGGAGACTACTTGTGGATTCAAGTCAGGCTAAAACATAGGCATAGTCCTCTGCAGTAGGAAGTCCCAGGTCCTTGTATGTCATTTACTTGAAGTACTTGGTACAAAAGAAGGGCATGAGACCTTCAGCATGACATGGCAGTAAAGGGTTTGTTCCCCATGCTGCTGGAGCACAAGTGGGATATCATGCCACACCTTGCCTCCATGTGGGTGCCTTGAGATCCCTAATTCTGTACAAACCTCTGTATCTGACACTTAAGCATGTATTCAAACAAAAGAAAGCACTCATAGCCATGCTGTTGCCCACTTTTCATCAGGGCTCAGAGAAAGTGATGATAGCTTCATTTCCGGAATCTTTACAACCGACCTACTAAGGGGAGGTTTTAATGGTTCATTTACTGGGAATGGAGTGATGACAAGAAAGTGGTTTGCTCTGTGTCTCAATTTTAAACAGATCACTGCTGAAGCATTGCCCTTACTGAGGTTTTGTCTTTTGTTTACAGGCTGTGCCTTCCTAACATACTGCGAAAGGGAGTCTGCTCTAAAGGCCCAGAGTGCTCTGCATGAGCAGAAGACACTGCCAGGGGTGAGTCTAGATTTTTTTTTTTTTTTAACTAAAATGGGTTACATGTGGAGTTTTCATCTTAGGTTTGGAACCGTATTATCTCTAGTTGCTTGGATGATTCACTATTTGCATCGTGCTAATAAAATCAAGATACCACCAACCCACTCAAACAGCTTCCAAGAACAAAACAAAAAAGTTTTTGCTCTTATCAGAGTTAGGAAAACCGTAATTAACTGGTTATGGGTGGATTCTACCAGCCTTACTCAGCTGCGGAAGGCTTTAGGATTCTGACCACTACACTGAAATATTAGAACTGCTCACCAGGTGTTATCTTACTATTTTTCTTTTCTGGAGCAAGGTGCAGCAACAAGAAATCAAGAAACAGATCATATTATTGAGTTATCACAGAATGAAAACATATTCCTGATGACAAAGTGGTTTGACTCAGTTACTTTAGTATTTAAGCAGCTGTAGCAGATTGGAAAGGTGGTGAGACAAGGAGAAAAGAGAGAGAGGAGAGACGAACACAAGATAATGAGCAAAATTATTCACATGAGCAAGATCTAAGGTTCAGACAACACAAGCAGAACTAAAAATAGAATCAGCATTTTGTGGGGAAGACCTGTGCTGCTGAGATGGGTTTCCAGTTTAGCTGTAACCAGAGGGGGAATGGGAGGGGTGAGGGGAGGGGGCAGAAAGAGAGACTGAGAGAGAGACATTATTTAGATTCAGACAGGGTACATGGGCTGGAATGCTCTAGTGCAGTATTCCTGTGGCTGCAATAGGGTTTGTCTCACAATAACACGGAAGTCAGTGATCAAGTAATTTAAGAGTGGGATTCTGGGTGTTCCAGGTTACTTCTAAACCGAGAGGAAATTGATGCCAAACTTCTCTTTTATTGGTTGGTCTTGAATGACCAAGTCCTGCGTACCCATAATATATCTTTCCACAAAACCTAAGGCACATGAAATGCTCTATGTTACTGAAGAAAGTGTTGATTCTGCTCTGCGTGTTTCCATCATCCTGGGTCCATTTACCTTTTTCTATGCCACCTTGCCAGTTTGGAGATGCCCACGCACTTGCTCATCTGCAACTGTCTTTGCTTTAAAGGCCATACCTTATGTAAATATACACATACTTCATTCTCTAAAAATACATTTCTGTCAGCTGACAACTCACTCTGAATTATTTTTTTCTAGAAAGTTGTTAGCCGCAGATTGAAAGTGACTTGAGTCTTGTTGGGATTTAGGTTTTTCTTCTTTTCCTTCTTTGCCCTCCACAACAGGTGATGCTTTCTTTTTACTTCTCTCTCCTCTGAGTGATAGAACAGGATTTACTAAAAAAAATATATTTTTAATAAGGATGTTTCAGGTAACATTCTATCTGAAATTTTCTGAACTACACTTGTAATAAAATATGTATTTATCAAAACTAGAGATATGCTTGTAGTGAATAGGATGTTGTTTATTTAAAAGATACTAACTGGAATTTCAATTGTTTCCACCGAAGCTGTTTGCTATCCTCGTTAGGAGCCAGATCACTCACTTGCATATGCAGCTTATGTTTTCTCTATGAGGTTAAAATCTCATCCTGAAGTTCTGTGATGGGACTATCTTCAAGAAGACAGTGAGTTAGTGAGACTGAGTGCTCAGAGTGGGTGGGGAAGGGTGGGCAGTGATGATTTAGGATTTTTTTATTTGTTTAGTTCTTTATATGTCCACACTTCTGAGTCTCAGTTTGAATTTTAGAGATTTCAAATCACAAAATACTTGAAGTCAAAACTCCTGTTCCGAACAGTGGCAAACTTAAACTAGCTTTTGCTATAAGATCAAGATTTTCTTCAGAGATTATAGTGACTATTTCTAGACTATAGGCAAAACATTTCTTCCTTTGCTTGTCATTCTGTCATATATAGGCCACACTGACCACACTGACTTCAGAAGATTTTTTTGTTTTCTTTTGTTTTATACTGAGAGGTGACACATCAGGATCTGACTGAATTGGGAATGGTGAATCCTGTCTAAAACAGCAGCCAGGTTTTTGAGAGTTCTGAGCACTGCCTTCTCCCTTTCATTTCCAGTTTTGTTTGTCTCAGGATAAAGGTTTACATTCCACCAGCAAACTCTCTGCATACAGCTTTCTGCCAAGTTTCTGAACTCATCTTCTGAATGATGTCACTGTAGTTTATTTAAGGAAACCAGCCTTGTCTCTTGATAAACTATCATGCCTGAATACTGTTTTATGGTTCCTATGTGAGTAGCAGAGAATTATTTATGACTTACCTGACTGTTCTTGATAACATGCATCAACAATATCAAGCATAGTTCATCACCATAAAATAAAAAGTACTCATAAGGTCGGTGGGTCTAAGTCCTCTTCACATGAGTTCACAAATGACACATATATAACACCTTCTCTTGACCCTTTACTGTCTGTGACACAAACAGCACTACTGAGGAGATATCAAAAATAATTACCAAGTCTGGTATAGGAAAAAAAATATACTACTAGAATAGGCCACTGAATCAAGACACTTCTTTACCATCCCCCAGTAAACTGTATATTTACCTGTTCTTGCAATATTGCTATTTGTGTTCTTGGTATTATAAAACAGGGTATTGAGTCATTTTTAATAATATGCACATGAATGCTAATGTATGGAAATGGTGAGGCATGAGGACTTTGTGTCCAGATTCAGGCACTTTGCCTCTTAGCTATGTATCACTTTCTTTTTAGTGGAGTGGCTACACGCACATATTTTACAGTGATTACTTTCTGGATGTGCTTTATAAGATGACAGAAATATGTTTCACATATTTTTATGTTATATGTGGGACATAAAGTCATCTTGTGGAATAATCAAAAGACTTCCAAGCAGGTATGTATTGATTAATAAAGTCTTTATGCACTTTGGTTTTGGGTGGGAAGGAATCATGATAGATATTTTGAAGCAACCAGAATGGAATGTAAAGCATAAAATTATTAGCTGAATGCTCTTCAGCTAAATGAATTAGCTTGTTTTGGACAGTTTGAAATCATCTCACCTAGAATGGAAGGTTAACATAGAAGGGTGTCTATATATGTGTAAAGAGCACTTTGCGAGTGTCTGACAATTCAAATTCTAGCATTTACTTGTGATTTGTTTATTTTACATATAATAGAGTAGCTGGATGATGAAGTATATTAGTTTTTTAATAATTTATAGAAATGCTTTGATGTTGCAGTAATTACATTAAAGGTCACATATCAAAGGTAATTTGGTTGAGCAGCTGTGATGGTTTCTCAGAAGCAATCAATATTGCTGTCCGTGGTGCTGATTTCACCAAGGGGACTGCCAGATTAAAGGAGGCTTATTACCATCCAGACAGACACGGGGGAAATCAAGAACAGATTGGAGAGATGCACCATTCTCTTTCCCCACCTATAATTAACACTGTTCACCATAATCTGTGCTAATCCTCCATAGCGAGAAACCACTTCCCCCCCTACAACACTACAAAAAAAAAAAAAAAAAAAATTACGGAAGGAAGTCTAATTTGAGATAGGAGGAGAGAGAAAGTAAAGAAAGAAAAAGTTGATTCACCCTTGGGATGTCTGATGCTGATACATCTCTTAGTGATAAAATTAAAAATATCAATATCAAAAACACAGGCCATGGTCTTGGGGAAAGCATGGTAAGCATGGGAAAGCGATCTAGACAATGACAGTGCAGGGGATGTGAGAATTATCTGCCTGTAGATTTGGTATAATATTATCTATTTGCCCCACAAAGCTCCACAGAAAATGAAATCAGGGAAATAAAATTATGTTTTAAGTGTAGTCATTTTGATTATAAATTATAGTGAAGCCAACTTTTCCCCCCCTTTCTTTTTTGTTTCTGAGGCGAATGGCAGAGGATAATGTTGAGAAATGTAATTATGCTATCAAGATCTACTTTTATTTATAGCACAAATAAACCGAGCTCATGTATGATAAGCTCAGCAGCATTCTTTTTCTCTAGTTCTTTGTGGCTCTCTCAAGCAATGAGAGTGAATAGTCCATATATACTTGGTTGGCGGCATTGCCTCTTTGCATAGTGTTAAAACCTCTCTGTAAGGCTTGCAAAAAATAACTATGAAATTAAGTAGCTAAGAAACCATTAGCTTCAGCAATCCACAGGCCTTATTCAGACAAGGTTTTCTTACTGTATCTATTCCTCTTGAAAAGAAGAGTGGTATTATTGCATGCTAAATTTCTAAGTCCATAACTTAATTAGTTTTCTTCCTAACTGTTCTGATATCCTTTGTCTCTTCTCCTCTCTAGAAAAAATTGCATTCTGCTTTATTAACCATGTGCAAAAATATGTATATCTAACATTAGAAGACAGGCGAGCTCATAAAACTCCTATTAAACCCCATTTTAAGCAAACAGAAACCCCCCTTCTAATGAAACCGAAGTTGTGCTTAGTTAAAAAAAAAAAAAAAAAAAGAAAAAAGAAAAACCAAACTCACAACTTTTTCAATGTCTTTGCTCTTGTCCAGATCAGTTCTTATTTATATATGAGGAAAGACATCTGATCATGGAGGTGAGGAGGGGATAGGGGAAGAGGAGAGAGTGTCTTGCAAAAACTAGCACCCCTTGAATCCTTGTGATAAGGCTTAAATGAGACATAACTGTCATGTGGACTTCAGAAGTCCTGCACATATAGCATGATTTCACTTTTGAGCAGACCATGGTGTAATTTTACAGTCCTATTGTTTTGTTGGTTTTGGTTTGTTTGTTTGTTTGTTTGTTTTTAATGTCTTAAAGGTTTTTCCAAAAGCTTGTTGGAAAACCATTAAATCACACATCATCCTGCACACTGTGTTATGCCAAAAATGGTAATATATTGCCACAACTTCCTATTTCAGAAGTTTTCTCTTACAATGTAAATTGCAATTTGGTCAGCAGTGGCAGGCTGGATGGGTTCCATTGATTAAAGTAGCCTGCTGAACACACAGCCTGTTCACCATGCCCTTTAGATTTTGAGAGAAAACACATTTAATTGTTCCCTTGGGAGAAACATGTCTGTTTTCTGAAGTTAAAAATGAAGATGAAAAGGAATAAAACCAGATTTGAGGTTTTGCAAAAACCAGCCCTGTAGAAATTCTCCAATGCTTTAAAATCTTTGGGTGTCAATGCCATAGTTAAAAACACTTTTTCGTTTTACCCCTTATTCCCTCCTTCTGCCTGACCAGCCAGTAAAAGCACTTTTCAATCTTGCTCTGGGGAAAGGAGGGGACAAGAGAGGGAAAGGAAACTATATGCACTTTCCGTTTGTTAAAAAACGCTGTAGTTTGACACTGCTGTTTTGTTCACCAGATGAGATGAAACACCTGGGTCCTATCTGCTTGGTAAACATTAAAGTTCCATTTCACTAGTTAAAGATTGGCTTCTGTACCCCTATAAAGCAGCCTCTAGAATACAAAGCAAACTCTCTCTCTGTCACCCAGCCCAAAGAGCTTTGGAGGATAAGGACGCAGTGCAAGCATTCTGATAGAACCAGTGTGTTGGATGCAAGCTGTTATCTCAGCTGAGAGTGGTGTATTCATCACACTTGTGACGGCTAACCAAGCTTAGCCTGATATGCAAAATGGGAACAAGGCTTCTCACTTGTGTTTGAGATCTGGAAGCAATAGAAAAATGGTGTGTAAAAAATAAATTATAAAGGTAACATTTTCTTGTCTTTCTAAATTGACACCTTTTGGCTCTCAAAGGACGGTTTCCAAGTTATTCAACAATAGCTTTTGCTGGACCTTCATTTACTTTATGTGTTATTCAATGACAACTTTTCTCTCTGACGTGCCTGCCATAGGAGGATCAATCTAATTTTATGTACAACTGTAAAGATGAATGATAAGTAGAAAGGATTCAGGCAAGTACAAGATGAATAAATTATAAAGGGCAAATGATGACAGGACTGGGGGTCCCAAGAGACAGTGATATGATAACAGAAAGTAAAGATGAATTTATGATGGATGTAGTTAGCATGTACGGAGGCTGTTAATTCTTCAGGGTAGTTTTACAACTTCTTGTGATTGGAGCAATCAAAGTATTTCATTTTAAAGAGATGCTGTATATTTTCACTTGTCTGTTCTTCGTATTTGTATGTATGGCCTCATTTATATGCATAGCAGTAAACTCCCATAGGCTAGTCAAGCTTACCTCCCATCAAAGGGCCCCTATTCTCCAAACCATAATGCCACTGTTTATGCATAAATAAATAGATAATGTGTAACAATTTGAGGGCAAACTTGGATCTCAGGGAAAAAATTTTCCATTTTCATAGAACACAGTAATCAAATCTTTTCTGATCCTTCAAGTCACTGAGCACCTTCAGCTATGTTCAAAGACAAGCCTAGGGATTGAGTTAGCTCACAGATCCCTGATGAAAAATTATATATAACAAGTTTCAGGTAGGTCAAATTTTGGGCTTAAGCTACTTTAAGAGCAGCTGATGCAGCATCATAAAGTTAGAAGCAAATTTCATCTCAGTGCAGTTCTTGATTGCATTTCATTCATAGTCCTATTCCTATCTCTTGTTCCTTATTATTAAGGATATTTGCATGAAAATGATCTTTTTTTCTTCCTCTGAAGAGTTGTCTCTTGTCTGTGAGTAATGCTTACTCTGGCCTACATTTGTGAATGCCATGGGTTTGATTCTGACTTCATTTCCACAAGTGTAAATCAGCAGTGATCTGATTGAGGTCAAGGGATTTATATGGCGTAGGAAAGAGCAGACTCAGCTATATTTGTCCCTGCTGAAGTGATGTCATCGTGAACAGTACCATAGCTCTAAATGAGGAAACATATTTCTACCATGAATCTTTGCATCCGAGTATCTGATCTTACAAAATGCTGAGCATCCCTGACACCTGCTGGGCCACTCAGTAGCTCCCACAAGCTTTTTACTAGAGAGAAATCCCAGCTCCAAACTATAGGAATTAAAGATTGTTGGTGTCTTGGTGTTTCAACAGTGTTACCCATTAGATACTACCAAACCCCAAACACTGGGGTTTCCGGTTGCATCACCCTACTGATACAAGTGATGATGACATTTTCTCAGGAATAACTTGCAAGCAGTAAGCCTCCACTCCTCATCCCATGTTCTCAGTCACAGAGAGATCAAGGAAGAGAATAACAGGCACCTTTCAACAGTCAGTTTACATTTCATCTGTTCAGTCACTTGGATGACATTAAGTGACATTACCTAGTCCAGGGGTCATTGTTCATAGGCTAACCTTTCCATAAACATCTGCTTCTCCCATGTATAGTAATGGAGAAGCATGTGTTGATTGTGATCTGTAATGCAAGGCCAATGTAAGCTTTCAATAAAGCATTTAAATGAGGATGCTGTATGATTATGTGATTTGGACTTGCACCTGTGGCAATATGCCTACCTATACTATAGGTTTACTGGAGGCAGCTGCACTACTCGTAGCTTACACTAGTGTAAGCTGTCTGCCCTGTTTCTTCATGCAGTGTGTACATAACTGTAAATCCTTCAGATACTCAATGAGACAAAAATACATTGTTTTTTTAAAGTACAAAGGTTGAAGACCATTCACAAGGGTGATGTTCCTTATTGTACATCTGCCACCAAAATTATTCTCATTGAAACCCATAGAGGTGTATCTTGGTATCGTTTAATTTAAATACGTGTATAATAGCAAAACCAGCATGAAACTATAACCTTGAATGCTGTGGAGAAACTACATTCCATTACTGTAATTTCTTATGAAATAAGGGCTTGAATCTTGCCTGAAACATTATTTCTATTACTGTTACTTATGCTATGTAGGTTAGGAACTTCTGTATGTGTTAGAAGCATACTTTCAGTTGCAGTGTAGATGGACTGCAAGCCTTATTATTTCACCTGGTAAAATCCAGCCACTGCTGCAGATCTTTTAAAAAAGCTGTGTACACTATTACATAGTTTAAGAGCATGATTCGTGCATTAAGCTTAAAACTGTGCTTAAAATTAAGAACACCTTTTAAAGAACTAGCTGAGCTGGAAAGCTTTTGGAAGTGGCAAAAACTGTCCCATGTCTCCACCTAAGGATATCTTTTAATAGGATTTGACATGATGTAACCCATTTAGCTTCTGTGATTCACTTCTGTGCTTCACTTCCGCTGTGGCAGGGAGAAAGTGGTGGGGAATGACTGACCATGAGATTGCACTGTCAGCTCAGGCAAGTAGGTATCTGAAGTGACTTTGCTCTGTTGAGTAGCTGCAGTGAGAGACTTGCAGTGGCACTGCATGTATGAGTTGCTGCACTTGGCAGGTTCCCAGCAATGTCAAATCTCTCTGATTAGTTTCTGTAAGTACAAGGACAAAATTAAGCCTAACCTATTTTTCAGAGAATAAATGTGCATTTCCAATTTTTCTCTTTAATGTGAACTTCTTATATCTTATTTCTGATACTTCTTCTCCCCTCCCCTTCCCACCTTTCCACCTCTTAAAAAAAAAAAATCATCTTTTTAAAATACAAATTTTTTCAAAAACATGTGCCTTCAAATGTCTTTGAGTTCTGTACCGTATTTTGACCTTGATATGTACACATTTACAGCACCAAATGAATCCTATGGTTCTAGAATGAATCTATTCCCCTTCTTTCCCCTTAGGTATAGTAAACTACAATCCTCAAAACCTCCACTACTTTCTAGTGCTTAATTTCTTTGACATGGTGCAAAAGAAAAAATGACTGTTTTGATCACTGGCTTTGCATGAAGGTTTTGGCAGAGCAAGTCTTGTCCAGCTGTAACTAATCCATTCCAAGCTCAGGTTGCTCCTTCAAACAGATGGAGTGAATTTATTTGTCTCTTATTCTGTGAGTGGCTCAGTCATTTCTATGCCACTATAGTGACTTCGCATGGTAAATATGTAACTTATAAGACATGCTGGCATAAGTTTCTGATTTCAGTTACAGCTTTGATCAATGGAATAGCATTTTGTTTCCAGAGTGGTAAAACTGGAATCAGATTTTCTAGGTCTTTTTGTTTATGGTTGACTTTCAAGATGTTCCTTGGTAAACATCTGAGACATTGCTTCTGTCTTTGCATTACTTTGTGGTGTCCTTTCTCAATAAAGTCACAGTAGTGCCTCATGTCTGGCTGAACAGCATTTTCTCCTTCTTTTCTCCTCTGTCCCATCTCACTCTGCACGTCTGTCCTTGCCATCTCTTATCTCCTTTGTAGATTTGCTGGAAACACTACCCTATGTTCACATAATGCCTGCCTGGTGAAATTAGTTGAGATTACAGCTGCTGAGGAGGAACACTGTGCTTCCCAGCTACTTCTGCCTGGGAGATCACGTATTTTTTCCAGGCAAAGGGAGAGACTTAGGCTACTTTTCACATTTGGTGATGCTATATGTATGCAGATAGCAGAGTTGGCTTGTTGAAAATCTGATGTTTCTTGAAATTATGAGGCTTATTATATTTGAGGTTTTCAGAGTATGTTTGTATTGCCCAAGAGAAATAAGGCAGCCAGGAGAGGATTGTTCATGCAATGTTCTCTTGCCTGTTCTTCCTTAGAGCAGCTGGGGAGTGACTAGGGGTTGATTTCTGTTCCCATGTTTATCCTACACATGGGAAGGGAGGTCGTCAGGTAAACCCTGAAGGCTAGCTGTTTCCGTGGTAGCAGCCTGCTGCTCCCAGCTTGTCAATATTTCTACCATTGCACCTTCACATGGCTTGCTATTATGCACATTTTCGCCTGGGAGGGGAAAAGCAAAGACACTCCTGAGGAAGCTGGGCATAACACATCACTATCATCCAACAGACTGCTGCTGAGGAGATCCTGGGAAAACTGATATATTTGTGGGCTCTGTATGCCTTTTAAGGACTGCAGTACAGGCTCTGCAAATGTGGATACATAAAATACAGATATGACACCCTTCAAAGACAATGTCTCATGTCCCAGTGGAGGTCCCAAATTTATCTACATTGCTATGTGTTTCTCTTTTATTTTTATTCTATTAAGCCTTAAACCTTTTCCATCAGCACTCTGAACCCAAGCTGCCACAGCACAGTGGTAATGCCTCTAAAGTGAGCCTGTCCAAACTAATTTCATTGTCCTTGTTGAGTGAAGTGCAACAATTAAGAAGACAGCATAAATGGGTCCAGATAAATCGAGTATTTACAATTATTTCAGTTTGGATAATCTAATGTGATGTTCATTGTGCAGCTAAGAAATACGCTTCCCAGTGAAGGTGGGGGCTCTCATTCTGTACTCTTGTCTGCTGGGTGTAAATTCAGAGTAGCTCCATGGACTCTTGCAGAGTTTAAGCTTCTTTACATCAGTGCAACTCAAATGAGGATCTTATCCTCTTTCTTTAGATGCCCTGTAAAGCTGCCTCCCTTCAGCTGTGCTTGCACTTTAGAGACACAGCCAGGGGAGCTGGAAGGTCATTTTTTTTTTTTTTTTTTCTGGGCCAGGGTTGTGTTGCTGAACTCATTCACTTTGGGGAATCCAAACTTCTTTGAGAGCCTCTTTGCTCTCCAGCACTGAAACACTGATTGACAACTCGAGTTACTCTCTAGATCTGGCATTGCTGCTGACTTTCTGGATAGCATTGCAATCAGGTCCACTCATTACTAATGCCTCTCTTTCTTGGTATTAGCACCTTGGGGCCGTATTCTGGCTCTCCACCAATGCCACCTGAAAACTCATAGCAATCTCAGTTGAAAGGCAGGGGATTTATACCAGCAGATCAACACTAAAAGGCAAATCACTGTTACTTTCTGCTTGATTTCTTTGCAGGTTACATTGCTTCTCCTTCCCTTCTCCTGGTCCGTTCCCTCCCTCCCTCCTCTCTCAAGCAACACACTGTGTTGCTGGGCAATCTTCAGCAACTTAATCAAATTCGGGCCCAGTGTTTTTCCTGCAGACCCTGGAGTGTGCAGTGCTTAGGCCTTGGTTATTAGTTTACACAATAAATGAAGCCCATTAGAAGAGGATAATCAGGGCTCGGAGAAGGCCACCTCACTCGTTATCTGAGGAGGTTATGTTAAGCCTCTGTAGTTATTAATCATACTTTCCCATGCAGATAGCTGAAGATTAAGAGTCACATTTATCCTCTTTGCTCCTCATTCTTTCACAGTGATGTGCAAATGCTCTTTATAATTGTTGTTATTATGGTTATTCATAGCCCATCCAGTCAGCCAGGACTGCTCCTGAGATGTTGCTTGAAGTCTTGTACCTATCCATGGTGGCTTGATGATACAAATCAGAGCCACTGGAGGTCTCTCCATTTATATCTCGGAAAACATCCTTGAGAGTCCTAGAAAGTCTCTGCTAACTGTTATTGAATTGCAGTATCTTGTCCAGAGGCCAAGAGAGTTCTGAACAGAAGCCGACAGTATTATAAAGAGCCAAGTTTAACAGCAACCCTCTTGATTTCACTTGCTTTGCCTTTTAATACCAGCTCTAACCTTGAACTTAGACTAAGATGATATGCTACCCTGTGGCTTTTGAAATCTAGCCTAATGCCCTTTTAATCAAAGTGAATGAACTTTTTTTCCTTTCTTCATTTTTAAAGCACTTAAATCAACTGGGATAAAATCAGATCTGTACAAGGTGGACTCAACAGTGTTTAAAAAAAGATAAAGTTTTAAAATGGAAGCATTTATTCCATCAGATAAAATAATGTCTGTAATTTTTTTTCTCTAGAAATATTTCTGTTTTCTATCTTTCTCTTTCTGGTAGTCTGTGCACACACACAGACTCAGAAAACAACTCCCCAGAAAACCTTCATGAAAACCCAGGTACCTAAGGAAGACAGTTGAGTCTTTTCTCCCCAGAAGAATTTTAGCCATGGAGCACTGGCTTCAATAAAATTGTGGTTAAATCAACAGTTAGAAACTAGCTTTATTCAGCATGTACGGGCTGCACAACCATCCAGTTGCACATTACATCAATGTACAACTACTTTCACCTGCTGTAACACTCATTCCTTTTCTTTGTGTACACTATCAACTTCATAGAAGCTCTTCTCTAATTTTCTTCTTGTTTCTTTTGAGAAAACTGCTTTTCTGTAACTGGGTTTAACTTCTGAAGCAGGAGCCAGGTCAGTGATATAAAGAAATCCTAAACCATTAAGTTCATGGTACTTAAAATCACCAGTTCATTCAGTTGCTAAAAGCTGGATTAATTCTTTTGAACCTGGAATGTGAGTTACTATATATCAGTTTGTACATCCTAAAATTATTTTTCAACCTGTGAGGAATGGCACATTTGCAGAATGAACTGTTCATTCCATTTCGCCTTTGACTGAAGCAAATACAACTCCCAACCCCGCTTTCTCTTTAAGTGCATGTGGGTGTTTCCCTCACACTTACACTTGCAATAACACTGATATGAAATGCTTATGCTTCCTTAGTGCTCTGCTTAGAAACTGATTCTGCATATCTAGGGGAAATCAGCATTGCTGTCTTGACTCAGAGGTCTACTAATCTCTGTCATCTCATGATCTGGCTCCTCCTTTTATTTTCTCTCTCTTCTTTTCTTTTTTTTTTTTTCTTCTCTCTTTTTTTTTTTTTGTTTTTGTTGTTGTTGTTGTTTTTTTTTTTTGTCCTAGCGTACAGTGTGCTTGATAATGCCTAAGACTCTTGCTAGGGCCTTATGTTTGATTTTTTTTTTTCTCTTTAATGAACGTATTTTCTCTAGGAAATGTTAATTCAAGACCTTTATATTTGAGGGATCATAGTGGTTTTGGTTCTGCATTTATCTGAGACTGAATTTTTGGAGCTATTAGAAAGTTCTTGTTCAAATGAGAGGGCCAGGAAAGCAGAAAACAACTCACACAGGCAGGCGTGACATTTGTTTGACATATGGAGCTTCCCTCATACAAATCCCTTCCTTACCTAATTCAGACTAGGAAGTGAACAGACTTTCCTCTGCCCACCTAAATTAAGTTTCCTGCTCACTGGATTCTTGGTTATTTGAAGACAATGTTTGCACATGCACTTCCTTTATTTTCATAGAATCATAGAATTATTGGAGTTGGAAGGCACCTTAAAGATCATACAGTTCCATCACCCCTGTCATACACAGGGACACCACCCACTAGAACTAGTTGCTCAAAGCCTCATCTAACCTAGACTTGAACACATCCAGTGTTGGAGCATCCACAGCCTCCCAGAGCAACCTGTTCCTGTGACTCACCACCCTCAGAGTGAAGAACTTCTTCCTAATTTCTAATCTAAATATACTCTTTTCCAGTTTGAAGCCATTACCTCTCATCATATCACTACAAGCCTTCATGAAATGTCCCTTCTCAGCTTTCTTGTAAGCCCCCTTCAGATACTGGAAGGCTGTAATAAGGTCTTCTCAGAGCCTTCTCTTCTCCAGGCTGAACAACCCCAACTCTCTCAGCCTGTCCTATAGCAGAGGTGTTCCAGCCCCCTAATAATCTTTGTGGCCCTCCTCTGGACCTGCTCCAAACAGGTCTATGTCCCTCTTGTGTTGGGGGCTTCAGAGCTGGATGCAGTGCTCCAGGTGGGGTCTCACAACAGCAGAGTAGAGGGGGAGAATCACCTCCCTGTGACCTGCTGACCACACTTTTTTTGATGCAGCCCAGGATGCAATTGGCTTTCTGGGCTGCGCTTTGCACATTGCTGGCTCATGCTGGGCTTTTCAACAACCAGCACCCCCAAGTCTTTATCCTCAGGGCTGCTCTCAATCCACTCATTGCCCAGCTTGTATTTGTGCTTGGGATTGCCCCAGTGCAGGTGCAGGACCTTACACTTGGCCTTGTTGAACTTCACGAGGTTGGCATAGGCTCACTTCTCAAGCATGTCAACCATACCTCACAGCTTGGTGTCATCTGCAAACTTGCTGAGGATGCACTCAATCCCACTGTCCATGTCACTGACAAAAATGTCAAATATCACCGATACCAGTAGCAATCCCTGTGGAACACCACTCATCACTGGTCTCCACTTGGACACTGAACCACAACTTTTTCAGTGCAACCATGCAGCTAATTCTTTATCCACTGTGTGGTCCATCTGCCAAATCCATGTCTTTCCAATTTAGAGAAGAGGAAGTCATGTGGGACAGTGTTGAACACTGCACAAATCCAAATAGGTGACAATGTTTGCTCTTCCCTCATCCCCTGACACCTTAACTCTATAGTAAAAGGCCACAAAATTTTTCAGGCATGATTTGCCGTTGGTAAAGCTATGTTGCTTGCCGTCAGTCATCTCCTTATATTCCATGTGCCTTAGCAAAGCCTTCAGGAGGATTTGCTCCGTGATCTTGCCAGCCACAGAGGTGAGACTGACTGACCTGTAGTTTCCCATGTCTTCTTTTTTACCTCTTTTCGAAGATGGGGGTGATGCTTCCCCTTTTCCAATCAGTGGGAACTTCACCAGACTTCCACAACCTTTCAAACATGATGGAAAGTGGCTTAGCAACTTGATCCACCAGATCCTTCAAGACCCATGGATGGACCTCATCAGGTCCCATGGACGTGTATACCTTCAGGTTCTTTAGATCGTCTCGAACCTGGTCTTCACTTACGGTGGGCAGATCTTCCTTCTCCCAGTCCCTGCCTTTGCCCTCTGCAACTTGGGTGCACGGCTGGAGCTGTTACTGGCGAAGACAAAGGCAAAAAAGTCATTGACTACCTTGGCCTTTTCCATATCCCTCATGACCAGGTCTCCTGCTTTCTTCTGGAGAGGACCTACATCTTCCCTAGCTTTCCTTTTATCACTGACATATTTGTAGAAGCTTTTCTTATTACCCTTGATGTCCCTGGCCAGATTTAACTCTATCTGGGCTTTAGCTTTCCTAACCTGATCTCTGCCTGTCAGGGCAAATTCTTTCTATTACTCCCAGGCCACCTGTCCCTGGTTCCACTGTCTGTAGACTTTCTTTATGTGTCTAACTGTGTCCAGGAGCTACTTGTCCATCCAGGCAGGCCTCCTGGCATTCTTGCCTGCTTTTGTCTTTTTTGAGACACATCGCTCCGGGGCTTGGAGGAGGTCACCCTTGAATATTGACCAGCTATCTTGGGGACCTGTCCCCTGCAGGGTTTGTCCCATGACACTCTACCAAGGAGATCCCTGAAGAGGGGAAGATTTTTCCCTCCTCTCTATTTTTGCAGAAATTACTGAATAATTCACCTGAAATACTAAGGATTTTTTTGAGTGGTTGAAGTCTTTTGTATGGATCATTATACAATGCCTGTTCTCGTTGATTTTAAGAAGAATATATAGGGTCTTAACATGTTGTAATGAGAGAGGATGAGGCATGCAGACTGGGACTTTACTGTAGCTGACCTCAGATTTCACTAAGATTTTGGCAGCTACTCAGTTGTCTATCTCAAAACTAGTTTCCTTTGTTTTACTTTGAGTGGGAAAGTGAGGCTGTGAAAAAATTGACAGAGAAAATACCTGCGATAAAGTGTGGTTTTGAGGGTTGAAACAAAATCGGGATTTAAGAAATCTAGACTCAATACTTGCCTATGGGACAGAAGTCAATGAACCCACCTTTGCCTTGATATCCTACCTACAAAACGGAGCTATTACCTCTGATTAGTAGTCATTTAGAGTTCACTGGGGTAGAATTTTTCCCTTCATATACATCTGTGTTTGTGTACAATGTTTAGCAGTGACAGATCCTGCTTTTGACTACAGTGTCCCAGACATTCCTGTGATGCTGACAAAGGATGATAACTGTTGGGAGGGAAAAGCTTTCTTCCAATATAAGGTGATGGCACAGGATGATTCTTGCCTTTCAGAAAGGGGCTATCTATTTTCTCTTTCTCATGACTGACCTGAAAACAAATAAGGGAAGAGTGACATTCTTACTATTGCTTTGCTTTTTTTCTTTTTATTTTTTCTTAAAAAAATAACAAAAAAGAAAAAAAAGAAGAATTTCTCTTAGACTCACGTTGCACTTGTCCATACTGTATTTGACATCTATAATAAAATTTAGGTCAGATATACTTTTCAATAAAAAGAGGCATCCTACAAACAGTCCCATGCTTGTATTAGGGTCATGTCAAGAATAATAGAAACTATTGTCACTGCACGGAACCTCTGCATTGTATTAAGTATTCCTCACTTCTCTCTGCTCTGCTTCTCTCCAAGACATAATACAAGATGCCTATCATGTTTCACCACATGTCTCCAAAGGGCACAGAAAGGGAAGCTGCTTAGCAAGGAGCAAGGCTCCTCAAAGTTACTCTACCACCAATGAGCACAGGGAAAAGGTGGAGCATTCACACTGCCTTGCTTTATCATATGTGCCTTCTCCCCCTAATAGGGTGAGAATTGCAGGAGGGAAGGAGGGCTTTTGTTGAGAAGAATTTTAGGGTTTTTTTACTATTACTTTTTGGGGAAGTTGCATGAATGAACAATATCCTGGGGAGAGATGAGGGAATGACACATGGGCACATGAAACAGATGGTTCTATGTAACTTCCTTTTAGTGTCGTTTACTCAAGGCCTCCCATACTACTCACAGGTGCACAAACTTTAGGTACCTGCCTGTATGCAGAACAGATTGTCTTAGCACTGAGATTCACTGCCATATCTGTACACTCTCCACCCATATCAGGGACCTTTCATGTGCAATCACAGACCTGCACCAATCTTTGACCTGTTCATAGCTAGGGATGTCTCTTGGCCTCAAATGCCACACATATCTTGCCCTACCAGTTCTGGATCACTTCCCACAGCAGTGTGGTGGCCCAGGAGTCCTGATCTGCTTACCCTTTTCTATATCAGCATCTGTTTCTAACCTTGAAGAATACTTTCAGCACTGAGGTTCAGCCAAGCCTCATTCACATCTGGTGAGAGAACTAGAAATAAGGAAGTTAGAGACCACTGAATTTCATTTCACTCATGCCTCACAAAGGCTTTGAAGTCAGGTCATGTAGGCAAAGGAATTATTTGCTTCAAATTTCAGGTCCAGAGCTGCTCTGAGATGCCTTCACTCAATCTTTTCTGTTTCTGAATGGTATTTTTAGGGATAGGTGGTGAAATCTAGTCCCCTCCAGAGGTGTGGTACCTGATCTCCTCTGTCTGAAGCCTAGTTTCACTTAAACAATGCATCAAAAATTCGGTGTCATCTGCCTGGCGTCACACACCTGCACTTTCCTTCTCTCTAGTGCCTTCTTTTTTTCCACAGCCTAGTGACATTCTTTGGTATATTTGAGGTGCTAGCATAGATCAAAGTCCTCCCAGGATCAAACAATGTGCTGCGTGCAATCCTTATAGTTACAAACAAGGTCTTTCACTGACTGAAACACGTTTCTGTGCTGCATTTTCAGCAGCCTATAAGACCTGATTCAAGGGTAGCTTTTGATTTCGCAAGGAAACTCTTTTCTGCCCTTCCCCCCCAGTTTTTCAGAAGGAGGAGGAGCGGAAAAAAGAGCCCAGTTTGGCTGAAAGAAAAGGGAGAACAGCTTTCTTGAAACTTAGGAGAGAGGTTTAGTATACACAGGCTGTATGTGTGTTTTATCTGTTGTACCAAGTAAAAGGTAGAGAACTTTAATGGAGGATAAAAGTAGCTAATGTAAAAAGCAAGAAAGAAAGGTCTAAGAAACTTGTCTGCTTGTCGTATCATCTTCATGATATTTTTAAAATATTCTGTGGTCATCACTTCCTATAAGATTCTTGCTGTTTACGTAGCCCTTCAATATAATCTTTTTTGTTTGAAGTGATAGGTGGGTCCAGAATATGTCTGGAAGTTAGATAAATGGTTTTCAATACAGAATATTAATTACTATGGGCAACTATTTCCTATGAGCATTTTCTTTGTACAGCTTCAAGCAAACCTTCAAAGAAAATGCATTGAAAATATAAGTATTAATGTACAGTTTTCTGACTAGCTTAGATCTTTTGTATTCTATCTCTTGGGGTTTCTGAAAAGCTTTCTGAAAATTTAAGTGACATAGACACTGAAAATTGAATGCAAATAATAATTTTGGAGATCTCACTAACAGGAGTTCACATTAGTTTTAGTCCTCTGAAAACACTATTTGCTGCAGAACTTGGGGTTTTGTTGTGTTTTATTTTTCATAACATTTGACAAAAATCCTTTAAAAATTATTTTCAAAAGACAATTCTGCCTGGACCTTGGAAAAAAACCCCTAACATTTTCTTTGCCACTTCCTACACAATCAGGAAAATGCAGGAGTAAGGATTGTAAACAATAATAATACCTCTCTCCACATTAATGCAATAAAAATCTATATTTTTACTAGAGAAAATAATTGCTGATTAGTATTTCTGAACAAATAATCCTCGTACCCCATACTTTGCATTCTATTATTAAAAATCAGTCAATAAAAAACCTCTTTTTAATAATTAAGTTCAGGGATGTTACTGTTTACCCATAGTGTTACTGGGTTTGGTATTGTTCTGGTTCATCCTGATACATAGCTATGGAAAGAAGCACTTACTTCTAAGTGGCATACAGATGAAACATATTGCTTTCAAGAAGAAAATTAAAAATCCTTGATGCCCACTTCATCAGGGTCTGTTTTTTTGTGAGAAGAGTCTTAGTTTCATTCCTAGCTGGTGTTTCTTCTCTAATTTTGAGCATCCACTCTTTTTAGGGTACAAAGTAGTTGGCACGCAGGTCCTCAGAAAATAAGAAAAAATGCAGATGATATACTCTGAAAAACTGTTGGGAAGTAAAAGGCACAAACCCATTTTGGGCTGTGATTACCTGTTATAGGATCACATTCTTGCTGGCTTGCATCAATGGCCTCCCTTGTGGAATGCGTGCAGGGTAAATAACTGTTAATTTCCCTGCTGCATTAAGTGTATTTTCTATCTTGTCTGAAGTGAGGAGGTGCTAGTCCCTCTCTGAAGAGTTGTTTTGTTTATTGGTTTGGATGAGACATTCAGGAGACAAAGTTCTCTAATCAGCAAATACTCGAAGTGAGAGGGCAGCCTGCCTTTCTCTCCCACGGTTAATTCCTTCAAACTCTTTCTTCATGCGTCTTGCAAAGTAAACTACACTAGGGTCTAAGTTTGTTTCACTAGTCATTACAGGTAGCTGAAGTGGTAAGTCAGATGTGCAGCCCCACAGATAAAAATTGTTAAAATAATTATGAATTCACATTCTTAACTGAAAGTCCAAAATTCCACAAGGCATTAAATAGTTACACAAAACAAACAGTAGGGTGTACAAATGCACATTAATATGAGGAAATATGTGTAATACTTGGGAGGCATAGAAGAACTTGATGTGAACTCCAGTAAGTTTATTTAAATGTTAACAAATTTTCAAATTCATTCTGTGGATGACTATCCACTTCTGGATCAGATTCATAGAATCATAGAATGTATTGGGTTGGAAGGGACCCCTAAAGGCCATCTAGTCCAACCCCCCTACAATAAGCAGGGGTATCTCTAACTAGGCCAGGTTGCTCAGAGCCCTCTCAAGCCTGATCTTGAATGACTGCAGGGATGGGGCCTCCACCACCTCTCTGGGCAACCTGTTCCAGTGATCCACCTTCATGTTAAAGAACTTCTTCCTAATATCTAACCTAAATCTATCCTTTTCTAGGTTAAAACCATAACCCCTTCTCCTTTTGCTACAAAACGTTCTCCTGCCTTCTTATAGGCTGATTTTATGTATTGGAAGGTTGTTATAAGGCCCCCAAGTGCCTTCTCTTCTCCACGCTGAGCAGTCCCAAGTCTCTCAGCCTGTCTTCACAGGAGAGTTGCTCCAGCCCTCTAACCATTTTTGTGGCTTTCCCCTGGACATGCTCCATCAAGTCCATGTCCTTCTTGTGTTGCGGGCTCCAGGGCTGGATGCAGTACTCCAGGTGAGGTCTCACCAGGGCAGAGTAGAGGGGCAGAATTCCCTCTCTTGATCTGCTGGCCATGCTTCTTTTGATGCAGCCCAGGATGCAGTTGGCTTTCTGGGCTGCCATTTGGTGGCTCCTGTCCAGCTTTTCATCTATTAGTACCCCCAAGGCTTTTTCCACAAGGCTGCTCTCTAGCATGTCCTCTCTCAGCCTGTAATGATACCACTGCTTGCCCCGACCAAGGTACAGGATCCTACACTTGGCCTTGTTGAACCTCATGAGGCTCACCTGGGCCCACTTCTCCAGTCTGTCCAGGTCCCTCTGGATGGCATCTGGTCCCTCTAGATGGCATGCTATCCCTCTGGCATATCAACTGCCCCACCCAGCTTGGTGTCATCAGCAAACTTGCTGGGGCTGCACTCAATGCCACTATCAATACCATTAATGAAGATATTAAACAACACTGGTCCCAGTATGGACCCCTGAGGGACACCACTTGTCATCTTTTTGCATCTGGACATCGAGCTCTTGACCACATAATCTCGCCTTGTTGCCTGCCCTCAAAGAAATAGATTCAACAGGAAATCCAGGAAAAGAGTTTAATCGGAAATATGAAAGCTAATATGGTTAAGTGGAGTAAAGATTTTACTTTTTTGAAAGGAATGTATTCATAGATTTCAGATTATCTATGAAAATAAGCGTTATAGAAACCTTCTTCAAAAGTACACTGAACAATTTCACGTAATGAAAATGGCTTCATTTAAATGAAAATACTGGTTGTAATCCTGATTAAGTTTTAGATTTATGAAAAAAAAAGAATTCTTTTTAAATGATTTAAAAGAAAAGGAGGACCCTCAATAAATAGGAATGCATCAAGAAGTGCTGAAACATCTTTCAGTGGGAAAGAGGAAGACTCTAACAGGAAGACACTGGTAAAATCCTGTTATATTAAGCTCTCTAGATAATGACATGGACTGTGTGGACCACATCAACATTGTCCTCAAAGGGTTGGCACAGGAAGCACTGACAGCTTTCCACCACACTTTTATTCATCACCATGGGTAAATCTTTCCACTGGTCAGACCTAAAACTGCTCTGCATATCTGAGGTTGCTAAGGCATCTTTCTCACTGCCTGCCAACTTCCTTGCTGAAGCTCAGAATACTGCACTGGGTGAACTCTTTCAGAATGCTTGACATAAGTCCTTGGGCATTTAGCACAGGCTTCAGGTGATTCAGGGCTGATTCACACTTTGTCTAGTAGTGAAACCAGCCTTGGGTAAGGCTGTTATGGCATGAGGGACCACTTCTCTCTGAAGTAGGCGGGGGGCATGTTGCAGCCTTTGAGATCTACTATAGAAAGTTGATACATCCAGTAGCATATGGCCTGTGTGTACATGTAGTATATCTGCTCACTCAATGATGTGTCCACAACCAGCACTCATGTGTCTAGGAGAGCTTGTCTCTCCGTGTAGTGAAATCCCACAGATGTCTGTTTGATATCATCTCGGGAGTCCACAGGATTAAGCAGTTGTATAGAAAAACTAGAGGTCTTCTGAAGCTGGAATTAAAACACAATTTTAGTCTTCAAATTAGTTAATTATAAATTACTCACTTCTGTGCAGAGAACCCAATTTAGTACTAGGGGGAGTAAATTGGATTTTCTGGCAAAAAGTAGGTTGATATTTACACCTTCAGTGTCTGTTTTATTCTGCTGTCATTGGAACCAGTGCAAAAACTTCATCTGGACTCCCTGGAAGTAGATCTAAGTCAAATGTGTCATAAACTCCCCTTCTTGTGTGAGTTATCTGTGCTGTCCATTCTCAGTATACATGGGAGAAAGTGGAACAGTGCTGAGTAACCTTTCTCCAAGTCTCACTAATGATACAGCTCTCTTATTTCCAAGGAAGCTGTTTTTCTTATATTGGGAAGCCTGGGACTTGTGCAGTGAGGAGGTGAATACAGTTCTCAGAAGCTGGCTTGGTGGTGGCAGACATGCAAGCTAAACTGGAAAATTAAGTCATGTGATTTAACTTTTATGTTAAGCTAAAATGGGTGTGATATTCTGGCACTGCTGGGTTTTTATGTGAGCTCACCAATCTCAGCCTCTTTATCCAGCTATTACCCTTCCTGCTCTCAAAACCTCTTTCCCTGGGATTTAGTACTTTAACTCTAGTCTAGCTGGTCTGGCTGTCAAAGGCCAGAGGGAATGCAAAGTAAGTTATAGGCATCCTTATAGACATCCAAGGCCATCCTAGAGTTTGACTTTTTCCTGTGCTTCACTGACTCTTTTGTGATATAAAGGGCCACGATGCTTGATCCTACCGGCTATGGGCAGTTGTCCTCTGTTGGACTTGAGTGGAAAGGGTGAATCAGATTATTGCCCATTGGTTTTCAGTCTTACTTGAATGTTCCCAAACTGGCTTTGTTCACAATCAGTGGGGTGGTTGAAGCTATTTGAACTGCTGATCTGCACAAACCTAATTAATCTGAGTTTGAAAGCAAGAATACGGCCTCCTTGTACTGTAGACAGACATGCAGATGACTGTGTAATTGCTTCCATAAGCCAGGTAGGGCTTTGTGGTTTAGATGCTTACCAGTAGCCAGGCTGCCTAGCTGCTGCTCACCTCAGGTATCACAGACATTTGGATAGGCTTTTACTATTGTTTACATTTACAGAGTAGGTATTAACACTTTGAACTCCTATTTTCACAACTAATATTCCACCTTGACAGATGACAGTGTTTCTTTTGTCAATGCTTGTCTCTATTTCCCAGGTGGCCTTCTGTGGGGAGGGGAAAGCTGGGAGTAACATGGACGTAGTATGCATTTCAAGCACTATACACAGGCTGCTATATGCTATCTGGAAATGAAAGATTCAGGCCAAGCTTTCAGGCAAACACTCCAGGGGAGATGGAAATAAAGAACTGGGACTTCAGCATTTCTCCTGTGCTCAGCAGCTTAAAACTCTGACCATTCCTGTTCTGCAGTAAGAAGAAGCGGTAAACAAAAACAGCAAACCCATCTGCTAATTTGTTTCCCAGTGATACTGGCAGGAGATACAACTCCATCCTGGCACTTGAGGTTTGAAGTTAGGTTAACTATTAGAAATATGAATTTTGGGCAAATATATATATATATATATTGGGCAAATCACTTTGCCTCTCTGAGGCTTGTGCTTCCACCTGTAAAAGGAAGACAAAGCTCTTGAAATCCTGTAAAGTGACATGGAAAAATCAAGTATTTATTGCCAGGTCCAACACCCCTCCTTGTAGAGAAGAAGTTATGGGGGTTTTGTCTTAACCATTTCACTATTGTCAGATGCTTGCAAGAACTGCTAAAACACCAACTCTTTTCCCACCTCTTGGCTTTTAAAAACTATAAGCCCTCAAAATAAATTTGAAAAACACCAACCAAGCAAAAACCTGAATTTATCATCACCTGGTAGGTCTGGGTAGGGCTATTCATGAGAACAATCCAAAGGCCTTCACCTTGACTTCCCAACATAGTTTGATGTGATTTTAATCTGATTATTAGACTCCTGGTACATCTTGCAAGCTTGTAAAAGATACATTGCTGGCAGAAACATTTTCGTTACTAGGGAAACTTTTTGTTGTTGTTGATGTATGTGTTGCCTGCCATAAATACTCATCTGAGAGGCAAAGGTCATTTGGTAGCTGCTTAGCAGCTTTACTTTCTAAAATGAAACTCAAGTGTGTTGGATCTGCAGCAGAAAGCAGGGAGTGTAAAATAGACGAGGGAAGATCTGTCCCTTAGCGCTGCAGCAGCCAGGTTATCTTCTAGCTTTTTTTAAATCTTGATGTTATAGTTTGTTGTTTTTCACTTGTTTTTTTCTCTTAACATCCAAGTTCTGGTAAGATGTGCAGAAGGGATGGTCTTGGTAACTAAGCCCCCTGTGTTTATTTACAGGGCTGCATAATACAGCCCGTGGCATTAAGGGATGCACTCCCACTGCCATGACCTTCTCCTATGCCAGCTCAGGGGATTTATCCACAGAGCAGCAGATGCAAGTTTGGGCTTGTTTGCAAGGCTAACCAGAAAATCCTGGTAACCAAGGGCAGTAGGTAATCAAGCCTTGACTTAGGAATTTCATTATGTGTACAGAAACAAGCCTAAAGATCAAACTGAGATTCTAACATATGCTTGGTGTGCAACCTAAATGCACCCCAAACAAAAAAATCTGTTCAGCTCCTGTTATCCATTCGGTTTTCAGTTTACTTCTACTTGTATACTTCTGTGAAGTCTGCTTGTGTAGGTACCAGTTTCTGCTAAGGTTTGTAATATGCTTACAAACCTCAGTGGCCCATGTGACACGATAAATCAGATTAGGTGATATAGAAGCAAATGCTTACTCTAAACTTCTTTATTTTATTTGGGGCATCAGCTTATTTCTCTGTAGATCTCCTAACTAGACTCAGTATAGAATCATCTTGTTTCTGAATCTTCCACAAACTTGTTTTGGGGTCAACACTTGGGAAAAAAAAATGCCACTTTTCTAGCCAACACTCTTGTTTTGTCCTTGGTGCTTGAATGACATTCACTTCAACTGTAAGGGGATTCTTTCACACACACACACACACACACACACAAGCACATATATATGTTCAAACAATTAACAACAACAGAAAACAAAACAACAAAACAAAATCTCTCATTTAGAGCAGGTTTTCACAAAACATTTTTGAGAAGTTAGCAGATTTTGTCATGAAACCAGGTACCACCAGCAGCAGTGACAGAACTGCCAAAGTAATAAGTAGCTCCTGGATACAAGACCCACTATCTACCACCTTACAGCAGTGAGCAGTCATTGCAGAAGCTACCTGTGTGCAGGACCTGTAATGCAGTCGTTCATTGCTAAAATTGTGACTATTTACTTTTCTATTTAAAACATAAGGTGCTGCCACATCTTACAAGCAGAGACAATGGAAAAATAGGCAAACATATATATGTTTTTATCCTGGAAAACACTGAAACAATATTGCTTTTATGCTTTCAGCATATTTCTTATTGTGATGATGTCTCAGATCTAAGACAGTATTTTGATGAAGATGTTCTCTTTACCCTGTTTTGATGATACCTGGGAATAAAAAATAGGAAGTAAAACCTGCTCTGAAACCAGTAGAAAACTCTACAGAATCACAGAATGGTAGGGGTTGGAAGGAAACTCTGGAGGTCATCTAGTCCAACCCTCTACTCTAAAATCACACCTAATCATTAGATAATATACAGTTATATTTCTTATCTTAAAATATCAGTCTCTTAATAGGAGAGAAATACACTTAAAAGCCTGGAAATGTTTGTTAAGTGAAGTGGTGATTTTCTGACCAGACCTAGTCATGGGTGGTCACACAGATGATCTCTAGCAGACTAATGCTGGTAGGCAATTGTTGGTGCTGCACACCTAAGCTGTTTCACACCTAAGCTATAGACCACAAGGAAAACTTCCCTGCGTGTAAGTGACCTGCTGCAACCCAAGCTGGCACACTGATGCTAACGGCCAACTGGTGTCACCCAGCTGCTAGAGCAACTCTCAATCTGGTCTTTTTTCTCTATACTGTAACTAATGAGCTCTGCCTAGCTTTTTTGTTCTGCAAGAAAGTTTACCCCAACTGCAATTATTATTTCATGAAAAGAAAGTGGATGCCTGAGTCATAAAGTGGCATTTTGTGACCGTGGATATGATTCATCTGCCCTACCTTTAGCCTAATGAAGGCTAAATATTTGTCTTTTTTCTACAGCCGTTGGAGAACAGGAGTTGAATGTGGCCAATCATGCCACCTATTCTTTTCCATTAAATAGTGACCCAAGACAAATTACTTAGGCTGCCTGAGTGGTTAGGTGAAATTGCTCTGAAAATATAGCTTGTGAATTGAATCTGATCCCCTGCAAACCCGTCCCATGCAAACTAGTCACTAGTTCTCCAAAATGAAGCTAGTTAGAAAGTGGGGTTTCATCCTATTAGCCTACATGCTCAGAAGATTTAACATTATGCTGCTTGTATAAGCCCTTCATTGTCTTTATTAAACTATTTATCTGAGGCAACTTCATATTTTCTTTTAGGATAAACTGGAGATAATGCAATGTGCTTGTTTTAATTTGCAAGGTTAACTGATCTAATTATCTGTGTGTGTTTATTTAAATCCTTTCGAGCACCAGGCCCTTGCAGGTGGCTGCTTTGTTTTCCACCAACAGGAAATCTCTTAAAATGAGATGATATAGCTCAGTGGGTCTTCTTGTATAAAGGATTTTCTAATAATGTATGAATTTATTAAAAACAAAGATAAACAGAGGATTTATTTACATTAAACAAATTTACAAAGAACTATTTTTTCCTTAAACTGAGAAGGCCAAATGACATCTACTTTTACTATGTGAAAGGATTATCCATATTCTATAAAGATGTTAGACACCAGCATGTTGGGTCAGAGCTTTTGACAGATGTTCCCATTCCTGTGTCAGGCAAGTTTTTTAGTATTTGTGAGTTAGCATTTTTGCAGACCCTCTGAATTGTGAGAACTTGGAGACTTAAGTGGTGCAAGAAACATCATCACAGTACTAAACTTCTGCTTCTTGTTGAATGAGTACAACCTTTCTGCTGTTCTGTTACTATATGGCTAGTAATTGGAAGAAAAGAAAAGTGCTCCTATAGATGTCTAGATAACACTAAAGCAAAATTGAAATGGGGATATTTTTTTCTCTTCTGTTCCTTACTCAGTGATGATAACAACCTCTTGTAGCTTTTACATGGTCTAATGAAATCACAAACCCAGTAGCTAAGGTATCACCTTGTTTTCTTACCTCCCGCACACCTGAGTTCTTCAATGCTTAAGAGCCTCCTCCAATAGTTAACCTTGATGTTAGACTTACAAAAGCTCTTTCCTATCTGGTATATGGGCCGTGGTTGCAAAATAGAATACGATACAGAGATCCAGCTATCTAGCTGATGGAGTTAAGCTGCATGGAGTTCTACCTGGGGAGAAGGCACCTGTTAGCTCAGGTGCTGTGTGAATGTGGCCAGACAACCTCCAGATCAGAGCAAACTAAAATCCATGCCTCTGTCCTGGGATCCCTTGATCCTTCAGCTCTGGGATTAGTTTAAATAGGGCTAGTTTATGCCTGTCTGCTCCTGACATTGTAGAGTCACCCAGGTCCCCATATTTTGCTTTTTACGTGCAGCAGAAGGCTTTCTCCTAGTAACTGACTCGTAATACTCACCATATTAATGAATTACCATGTTCCTCCTATCAGTCCACAAAGCCATCTTTGCTAAACAGATGGAGACCTATTTGCTGTTTCCCGAGTGAGTGTTAGCTCAGTGGCCCAGCACATCCATCTTATCTTTTGGGAGCTTTGTTCACTTTAGCAGAGCTGATATCTTGCTTCACTTAAGCACCTGCCAGTGATAAACGAAGAGAGACAGGTGCTAATCTCCCCGGGTCTGCCACTCCCCAGGGGAAGAGCCCATTTGATCATAGATATGAATTGCTGATGGATTACTCTATTGATGCCACATCTCACCATAAAGGGAACTGGCAGAAGCCCTTCCTCAGTTTAGGATGTTTTTAAAGCTTGGCTGGCTGGGGAACTGCAGAATATGCTGCAGTGAAGAGTCATGTTTTGGCTAGCATGTCAAACAGCACTGGTTTCAGAGTTGTGACTATGGAAGGGCTTACTTTTGCTGATCCTAGTTATGCTCCAGCTGGTCTTTTATAGGCTGTCAAAACACAGAGTCAAAGTCTGAAGTCTTCCCCTGGATTTTATGTGGTCTTTTACTTGAGTAGAGCCTGCACTAAGTGAGCTAAATCTAAATAAGGCTGTCAAGGCTTTGACCTAGAGTATTTACTCACATGAGTCCCAGTGAGAATTGCAGACTTAACACTACATTGCAAATGTAAGCTTTTCAGCGCATTCTCCTGTGCTCTGACAAAGTTAATTGTCTAATCTTGACACCAAGTGCCCTGTACATTTTAAAGAGGTTTATGCATGAGACTAATTATGTGCTGTTAATTTGGCTGCTAGCAGCTTTCTGCTTTTAACATCCATTGGATTCAGGAACTGTACAGGTTGGTCTATTCTGAAGGAGAAGGAGAGTGTGGATTCCCTCAAACTGTGTCCAGGAGACCAGAGATACCAGGATGTATGATCTACAAGTGTGCTATATAGGGAAATTTTGCTAGCACATAAATGCTGTCTTGGTGGAGTAGCGAAGATTACCATTTCTTTTAACAATATGCATGTGCAAGAAGGGAGTACCTGAGTGTGAGGCAGGGGCAGAAAGGCATGAGCTGAGACAGGATAATCCCATAACCATACTTCAGATTTCAGTTGTCTCTAACACATTAGAGGCACCCTTAAAATTACTCGTATCTTGGCATTTAAGCTTTGAAAAGAGGCAGACTTGTGAGTTATCTAAATTCTTGAGGACATACTAGTCTGTCATAGCTAAGGTGCCTTAAATCTGAGTAAAGCCCATGCACAGCTTCTAGAGACGCTCAGCCACATTATTCCTCCTCCTAGTTTTCATCAGACCTTACAGGGCCTGCAACTGGCAGGGAGAAAGGGGGTTTGCACAGGCTGCTTTTATTCTCCCTCTACAAAGTGCTGCGGAAAACTAATCAAATTTGTACCAGAGAACCTTCACTGTACTGTTTCACCAAAGTAGCAATTTCTCAATGGTATGATTAAGAAATGACTGGGCACTAACCTGCATATCCTAATTTATTTCTTTAAAAAAAAAAAATAAACAAAAGGGGGTAGGAAAAGTGTTGTGGGAATCAGATTAATATGACAGCAATTTGTAGGTGTTTGGGGGGGAATTATCAGAGATCCTTCTATGTTAAAATCATGTTTATCACGTCATTCCTATCTTATGTGAAATATATGTCAAAGATTTTAAGGTGATACTGAACTAATACAAAGGTTCAAGTAGAGGAAGGTGGCTATCCAGGTGCTTTTATTTCAAATGTGTTTAAGTAGATCAGAGTGTATATCATCGTTTTTTGATTAGTAGCTGCAAAAATATACATTCGGATTTTTCCAGGACAATCTCCAATTTGTAGTTCGGGAGCTGGCAGATCATAGGCTGTCCCACCAAGGAACACTGATAGCATGTTTCATTCTGAACTTGGGAACAACAAAGCCAGATCTGCGCTTCCAGCTGAAGTTTTGTGGGACTTGAAGTTCAGCTTCGAAACCAGTGTTGAGCTCAGCATAATGTAACTCTGAGACCACTGGTCTTTGTTACCAAGCTCAAACCTTCAGACAGCAGGCCAAGACCTTTTTGAAACCCAAAGCAACCAAAAGAAAGCAGACCTCTCTGCAAAGAAAAGTGTAAAAAATTTTTGGGTACTCCTCTGACACTATAGACCTGATTTTTGAGAGGATCTATGACTGTGGAGTCTCTGAAATGACCGCTCTTTATACGGCAATTTTCCTGCAGGCATAGACATCAGGCTGTCAACAGACCTGTTTGATTAGAAGGAGAAAAAAAAAAGAGATCCAGGTGCCATTCATAAGGATTGTGCACAATTAGGATCCCAGATTTTTATTAATATCTAGAGGATGAGAGATGAAGAACATTTTTTCCCTGTGAGACATTGCAGTGTCTTAAGTCTGACGAGTTATCACCAAGCACCTGTGAGCTCTTCAGAAGCTGTAGCTGCAGCTTTACCTGATCAGAGAGGTAAAATAAATGCGTATGTTGATGGATGCATAGCCAGTGAGGTTTTTTTGAAGAAGCAGGTTCTGCATGAAGTTGGAAAGCAAACAAAACAAGAAGGCTTGTTTTATTGAGGGTAGCTCTGCTGGGCAGGCAAGAAACGTGAGCATGGGGGTGGCTGGTCCCCCTTGCTGAGAGGAAGAACAGAGAGGAGCCTCCAGTGAGGACAAGGGAGTAAGTGAGCCTGCTCAAGACAAGCAGGAGACAGCAGGAGGAGGAAAGTTCACTGCCTGCTTAATTGCAGGGGGTGCCACAGTCCCACTGTGTACACAAAACCCTGTCAATAACACTGAGGCACCAGCGTGTTAATTAATGATTTACTTACACTGACCCTTGACCCTGAGGCAAATAAGGGGGATTTGTTTTGCTTCTATTAACTCCTCGGCTTGCTGAGCAGAGACCCTATATTCCCCAGCATCACATGGCCACAAAGGAGCTATGTGTGTCCTTTATTGTGTGAGCATCCACCTGGTGATGGAGGTGAATTGAATCCTCCCACCCACTTTTCCTCCACCTCCTCCTACCTTTTCTCCTGCAGTGGAAGCTCCACTCATTTGGCAGGATTGCTCCTGGGTTACATCACAAGAAAGGAATCAAGCTTGTTCTCCTGTTATGATTGCAGGGTCAATGTTTACCTTGCTTCACCTATCTCCTTGCACAATTGCACACCCCTATGAGCTTCCATTGGTCCGTGTGTCTCCCTGCCTTTTTGCTCTGTGTGAGAATAAAATCTGGGTCTTCATTTCCATGAAAACCCAGTCACCTCCTGAACCTCTTCTGCTTACTGAATCTGAAGTGCCCAGTACTGTCCAGAAAAGCAAGTTTGATTCCATATGTGTGCCCGCTGTCCTGGTCCTTGTTTTGAAATGGACCAAATGAGCATAAAGGCGGGGCTTGCAGAGAGTGTGAGGAGGATGGAGAATTGGAGAGGATCACTGAAGTCCCTCCCTGAGCCCCTCTTGGAAGCAGAGTCCTAGGTCTAAGCCTAAATGCAGGAAGAGGAGGAGAATAACAGGGCCAGGGACTTCTCATGGGGTCCAGGATGAGAGCAGGAGCCTCTAGGCCTCATTTTCCCCATGTTTAGCCTAGAAGTATGTGCTGATATGGCAGTGTGGGTGGTGGTAAGGGAAATGTGTGTCACTGTCTGCAGAAAGCTGCATGCCATTTCCTAGCAGTATAAATGGAGATATGTGTCCCAATACATCCCCAGGAGCACCTGCTATAAATATCACACTTGGTTTGACCAAATGGCTTCTAGTAGAGCCCGAACTCTGACCTGGGTGTGACTGGTGTGGAAGCCAGCTTTCGGCCACAGCAATGTCTTCCTGCATGACTATGGCCAAGCTTCTTAGCCTCAAGCCCACACTGAGATTCAGGTCTCCAACTTCCATGCAGTAAAAAATGAAGATCTAAGTAAGCATTGGTAAAGCAAGAGGAGCAACACTGACCTTTCCTTCCCCTGGGTAGTAGTAGGATAAATATATTACAGAATGTAAAGAGCTTGATACTATGGAAATAGAAACTCTATAAGTTACTTAGCTCACACACATGCAACTCCCAGAGGGCATAACAAGGGTTGTTCTGGTTTTTTAGTATTATTGCTTCAGGCATTACACCTGAAAATGCCAGATGTACTTAAATCAAGTGCGATGGTGTCACTGCATAGTAATAGTGTTTTATTAAGGGGATGGACTGGTCTGCCGCGATTCTCTCTCAAGAGCATTTGGAAGAGTATGATGCAGAGTGGATTGGAAGGCAGATGGGTTCCTCTCTACTGAAGTATTACATTTTTATTAAAGTAGCTAGTTTTTGCTTCAGTGGAGGGCCAGTGGTGGCTGCTGTGATCAATAAACAGCGTTTTTTATGTAAGATTTACTCTTGTTCACCCCAGTTTTGCCGAGAATGTTCAGCTTGCAATTGATAATGAGTTGTGATGACACAGTAGCTCGTTTCAATTGAATTTGATATCATTAAAAATGTTTAAAAAACCATTGTCTCTTCTACCTTTTTATAGAAAAAAGGTTTTTGATGAGAAAGTTTGGTGCTGTCCTAGCAACCCAGCAGGGTGAAAATGACTCTCTGTCTCACTCCTGCCAATGCTGGCCTAGGGTTATCATGGCTCAAGACAGCATCTCATAGCATTATGTTTAGGCTGGCTAGCAGGATGGGTTGTAGGTATAATATCCTGGGGCTTGGTACATCTCAGGCACTGACCTGTGCAGCAGCCTCCCTGTATTGCTCAAATTTTCCTCCCAGGAAGAAAAAGACATTTGATTTTCAAATAAAAAATATTTCTACAGGGGAGGGGAAAAAAAACCTCAAAAATCTGTCCTTGGTGTACAGATGTTCTCTGTCCACAGAGATTTTGTGAAGGAAAATTATTTCCTATTTTAAATATTAATTATTATTATTTATTTATATTATTATTTATATTAATTAAAAATATTCCTATTTTAAAACTTTAAAAAATACTTTAAACTTTGA
>JAVFHW010079841.1:0-22992 GCA_032159205.1 Eurystomus glaucurus suahelicus
TGGAAAAATAACATATTAACCACCTATTGTTTATTGTTCAGGCTTTTCTAATTGTCCCCAGCTCACAGGTCAGTAATAGAAATTCCTGCTATTATGCAGGAGACTTGTGCTGCCTCTGCAAAAGCAGCAAACTGATGAATACCGTTCACTGAATCAGGATGATAATAGTTTGATTTACAAAGATATGTTGAGGTGATAAAGTAACATGGTGAAAAAAAAAAACAAAACCAAAAACAAACATGTTAACTTGAGCCTCTGTTTAAATTACTGGTTTTGTTTTGGTGGAAAATGACAATGTTGTTATGGAAATATACGCTATTTTAAGCCTTTCAGAAGAAATTACAGGCAGTGGAGAGGAAAAGCCAGTAAGGAGTTACTGAAGAGTCTTTTTTAATTGGGTGGTCCAACAGCCAGATTTGTGAGTTCCTAAAGCATGTAGTATGTGCCTGATGGTTAGGAACTGTTCATCTTGGTTTTTTTCAGTCTGTGGTGAGAAGGTCTGAATTATCACAAATAAACATGTAATTATCTTATAGGAAAAATACATATCTCTGACTGTGATTGTTACTTTTTGTAGCAGCCCTAGACTTTAAGTCAAAAGTCCCTCAAGAATGGAAAGAACAACACTTTAAAAGGAATTTTTAAGTATACTTAGCCATCTTCAGAATCTGTCATCAACTTTGAGAGGCTTAGTTAGCATACAGAGTTTATTTTTTGTCTTAGCATGCATCTCAGTTCATTGAGTGTTAAAGTGTTATAGATTGACTGTACTCCAAATGCACATAACTCATTTAAGGTTACGCTATAGGGAGGATGCTATCCCATTAGGCAGCTTTCTGGTGACCTGTTGGATCCTATCCATCCATCCATCCAGAGTAGTCTGCAGAAGTACTGAGGTAAAGTTCCATGCCTTGTCTGCTGCTACACCGGACTTAAGCTAATAGAGGAATTAGAAGAGAAGATGTAAGTGACAGTAAGGAAAAAATGTACTCTGCGCTTTATGCTATCACTGTAATGATCTCATAACAGATTTTTAAAATTTATTTTGAATGTTGAAAAAAGCTTGTAATTACTTTTATCAGCTAGTAATCCAAAATGTCAGTCTATATATCAAGAAAGAAAATAATTTTTCCTTTTCAGCTATACTAAGTGTTGAGTGAAAGACTTCCCCTTTCATATTTCTATTTACGTGCCTTAGCTGGCCTAATTATTAACAGTGTACCCTGGAGCCTTGAATAATAATTCTTATTGGCAGCAGTAATACTGAAGGAAAAATTAATCAGCTCCAGGCTTACTTTCTGTTGATACTAAATAAGTTCCTCATGATCTTTCTCTCTTGTGAACTTGAGAGAAAGACTGTACAATACTGAGAATTTGTTTTACAGAACTGATAGAGAAAGACTCAATTCAGTGTAACACCTCTTAGCAGGGAAAGTTTTATTTAATACTGATTATTTAACAGATGGCCACACACTCAAAAGAAGCATTTTTATGCCAGTAAAGTATTTTATTAAGTTAGTAATTTATTAAAAATATGTGCATCTTGCTTTAAGAAAGCCCATCCTCTTACTCAAAGAGACAGAGTTACTAGTTCCGTATACCAATACTGTTTGAGAGAAGTGTGGAGAAGATGACCAAGGATCAAATAGCATGGAAAGGAAGATGGTGAAGTATGGAGACTGCCTGAAGTCTGCTTAGTCTATTTGAGAGTTCCCCTGAGAAAGTGAAGTAGGAAATGGAGACGCAGTGAGCACCCAGGAGCTGTCACTCAACAAACCATGGATTCAGCAAAGCAGGTTCTTCATCTCACAAGATTGGAAACACTTTCATGTCACGATGTCATGTCAGATGCTCTGACATCTCTTCTTTAAGTCACAAGATTCCAACTTGTCTAACTAGGCCTTGGAGGCATTTCTGATGCCCAAGGTATATTTTCTGTTATTGCAGTAGTCCAGATACCCAAAAGTAGTACAGTCCCTGGTGATATGAGGTGTATGTGGTGAGAATTGCATTGTCCCACGTTTTTACAGAACTGCCATATTAAAAAAAAAGTTTTGTAAAAACTTGTGGTAAAGGGCACAATGTACATATAACAAAAATTGTATTTGCATACCCTAGTAAAAGACAATCATTTGTGGGCACTGGTAAAGGGACAGTTACTTTCAGTGACAGAAATAAAATTTTCAATACAATCAGAAGCTGCAGTACATGTGAAGTTGATGTTGTCTGTTGTGAAGTGAAATACTTTGCCAAAGAGTATGATTGAAACTAAGTGTTTCTTATTCAGTGGGAAGTTTATTGAATAAGTGCAGCAAGACAATTCAATTTGTAGTCCTTTCCTGCACATCTTCCACCCTGATCTTCCTGAATCAAAGAGAAGATCTTTTTGAGAGCAAAGCTGCAGACTGCCTCAGAACATCAGCCTCCCATGGAGGGGAGAGTATGGATAGAAAGTCACAAGAGTGAAGGATGTTCTCTTGGGCTTCCTAAGGACTCTCTAGTGCATATCTCAGGCTCCATAGCTGTTGCAAGTAACACTGCTGGTCTTCTGGCAGTCTCACAGACAGGGGAGAGGTAAGATCATGGTGGTTAGGATGCATAGAGGATTGTTTATAGCTTCTGAACTTGGAGGAATGAAAAGGAACTACCTTTCTTTGCTTGCTCTGCTGATAGGAAAAAAAATAGGTTGTTATTTTTAAAAACTTTTTTTTTTTTTTTTTTTTAAAAAAGGGGTAGTCTTGCTCCAGCTATGTAACCCAGGGATGCCAGTAAGAGCTGAAGTCACCCCTATTGTCCATCTCCGCAGTGACCCACCACCGTTGTGGGAGGTGTTGGTTCTCAAAATGGGCTAGCCCTGCATTTAATTGGTGTGTTGGCAAAGATAGCATCACATTCCCTTTACATCACCTCCAAATGGGTCTCCTCTGGCCTTGCCTTACTTTTTTCTAGGTCTTATCTGGGTCTTGAAAACTTCTCTTGAGGATTTTTAATCTTCCAATCACCGATTTTAGAGTGTTCGGGAGATAAAAAACCTCAAGAGAACAAAATCTCCACAGCAAGTGGATGCACCTTTGCACTTACCTCGGAGTGCCATCTACAGTCGAAAAGCTCTGCTGACATGCAGATGACACCGTAGTGTTTTCATATCGTTTGTTAGCAGGCTTAGCAGATGCAATTCTGCACCCAGAACTATAGCACCTCAGTTTTCTTCGCACACGGAGCTTGTTCAGCAGGCCCAGAACTTGAGGCAGTCCCAGCTGTGCCAGTGGCTCGCAGAATATTGCGTCAGGCTGTGGAGGGAATATTCTATCCTTCCTCACTCCCAGCATGGTCTGCTCCATGCCAAATCAGAATAGCTCTACTAGAACTGCTGAAAACGGGAGTTTAACTTACCTGCTTTAAATTGTCCTTGCATGAAGCTGTTTCTGCCTTAACTCCTTTCCAAAATTGGAGGGAATAGGCTATATAAAGTTGGTTGAAAGCTACAAATGAAAGGCTGGTTAAGAACTAGTAAATAAATATTGCAGTACTTAAAATTTGAGATTCAGTTTTGTTCTAGTGTGTGATGAATTTACAAATGAAGATACAAGTAAAAGGCGTGAGCAGAGGCTCTTTTTCTAAAATGTTTAAAACAAGGGTATGCAAAATTGTAGGGGAAAAAAACATCAAAAATAAAAAAGGCTCATTTTTTTCTCAAGTACTTCCAACCTACCCAGCTATCATTTAGGCCCACTTTAAAAAGATCATGCATATGTATGTTCTATTCTAGACAAAATATATCAGAAATTATAGAATATTTTATAATATTGAATACTTTTTAAAAATAAAAGCTTTAATGATTTTTTAATAACTTTCAATGATAATTCTAGCAACTTTGATACACATCTATCTGAGTTTCTGTTCAGTATTCTAACAGCAGAAGCAGCTTTATATCTATGAACTGCCATTCTAACGGGCATAAATACTCGCTTTCTATGATCTAACACCACAGAACAGTCACCATAGCCTTTATGGATGCTGAAGATTTATGAGCATTCTAAAAATGTGTCTTCTTATGCTACTCAAAGTTTACTGAAAATAAAATTAGTTGTAGTGCTTGATTAGCAGTAATGATGGAAATGATCACTTGTATAGTTTGTTCAGGTGTCACAAAGAGGATGCATAATAATTGATGGATTTCTTATGCTCTTCTGAGTTGTAAATTTTGATTAAGTAATCCCAAGTTTGAGGTAATGGTTTCAGATTAATTATTTAAAGTTTTTTACTTCCAGGTATGAAGACTGAAATGGACCTCTGTCTCCTCTACCAGCACTAGTGGCTGCAGTGTGAACACCCAGTATCAGACTGCAGGAACAAAGGGGTGTTTTAATAAAACTGTGAGACAAAAGATCAGAAATGCCTGTGAGACGGCATGGATTGAATAACAGCAGTACAAAACCCACTCAGCTCTTTTCTGCTTTCTTTCCCAGATGGACAGTAAACTCAGAGACCTGGTTCTAGAGCCTGAGACTAAGACCTGCAAAAAAGAGAACCCAAGGAATACAATTGTAGCATATCTCACTGCCCTCATAGTTGTATCTCATTTTCATAAAAGTTTGCTCTCAAGAATCAAGCCAGCTCTTATATTCATTCTAAACTCTTTGGCGCTGCTGGGCAGCCATGTGTGCTGTCTATAGATAACACTCCTCTCTCCTTTTCTGACTGAGAGGAGACATCTCATGCTGCCAGAGACTCAAGATGATCTACATCCTCGTGACTGGTAGGCTGGATTTTTGCAATGTAGTGAACACACCAGAGCACAGTAGCACAAACATAAGCAAAGTGAAACTATTTGGGAAAAAAATTGTGGTTTGTTTTGTTTTGTTTTTTTCCCTGTATTTTTAAAAATATCCCAGTGGTTGAATAGTTCCTGTTAGCTCTGCTAACCGAGATAACATTCTTCTCCACTCACTGTACCAGTTCCCCACAAAGTACAAATTCATGTCCTCATGCTCCTGTAGTTTGGCTTTCCGTGTCAGGCTTGCTTAATGGACATTTCTTTCTTGGAAGATACTAAATGCCCTTTATGGTTTCACTACACAGCCAATATTTTTAGGTTCAAAGGGCAAATCTTTCTTAGCAACTGAACTAAAATCATGAACCTCATGCCCCAGAACAACATGGATGGCCTCATCATCTCCTGTGCAAACTGCTAGAAGTACTTTGTCATCTGTTCTGGGTGGAAGAAGTCTTCAAGTTGCCTGCAGGGAGGCCTCCCAAAAAGTACAAATCTGTGGATCGGTCATTAATCAGTGTGTAAAAGAAGGTGCTGGCTCCAGCCAGCTCAGTCCAGCTACTGCTGCTCTCTCAAGGGCCTCGTATGCGTTTTGCCACTAGATGACACTGTCGAGACATATTTATTCTCCTTTCATCCTGCTTTTCCAAAGGTATTCAGGAAAATGAAAAAATGGCAAGGTATATTTGTTAGTAGCATTTTGGAAAGCCTTATTCTTAAAATATGAGAAGAAAATACAATTGAAGAAGCTAAAATCTCTCTCGAATAGTTTCCTGAAGTAGAAGTAGGGAAAAATCTTTTCAGACTATTTCAAATAAATTAGTTCATTTTGTATTTAGCTGTTATAAGTAGTTATGGTATCATTTAGAGACAGAATTAATTTCTTTCACCTAATCACAAACCTATTCAAATACTATAAAATCAAAGTTAGGGAGAGAAGTTGGTGTAGAGATTTCTATTTAATTTGGCCAGGAAAAAAAAATAAATGAGTTCTTCCCTAACTTTGCCAAAATTCTCTTATCTGGGAATATATGCTTTCCTTGCTAAGCTGAGGAACCTCTATTCATTCTCACGTGAAAACAGCTAGTATTCAACATCCAGGAGAAAAATAAAGGAACCCACAAGCTGGACCATTCTTCCCCCTTCTTTTCCCAATAGGAAAGAAAATAAGAAGTCTCCCATTATCCTGAAGGTATTGTGTGGAGTAGGAGGACTCAATCCAGCTGTTTGATTAGGACTAAAGCAAATTTGCAATCCTATTTCTAGACTTTGAAAACTGAAATCATCTCTTATTCAGGTGCAGTTCTCCTTCTGACGCAGAATATGTCCACATACTCCCACATTTGTTTGGTCTGGTTACCTGAACAGCTATCCTTGTGCTAAATATTGCTCAGCTCCTGCCAAGGTACCTGCAGGCAGCAGGACCATCTTCAGGCTCAGGCAGGCTAGCAGAACAGGGAGACTGACCTGAGGTGCCATCTGAGAAACAGTGACTCTCTGCTGTAATTCTGATGACACTTTGACTAAACATAAGACTGTTTTAATTCAGCATGATTTAGAAGGAAAGAAAAGAACGTGTGCTCAGAATCTGTAAGTGGCAATTCAGTGAATGTTCAGTACTTTGAAAATTAAATAAAACCTGTAGGATTTAAAATCCAAAAAGATGTTAAAAATGCCAAGTTATTTATTCATTCCTTCATTCATGCTTCATTTTTTAAAGTCTTTTTTTTACTATGCATACATCTTCCCTAGCTGTTCCTGCTTGAGGGTTTCGTCAGCAGTAAATTGCTTCCAGAACAAGCCGCTTCTACTTCTTGAAAAACAGTCTTATCAGCTTGGTGCTTTTTAAAATCTCTTTTAAACAGCATAAACCTTTGAGGGAGGATTACACACAGGATTGGATTCAGTTTTTACCAAGCCAGTATTTGCTCAGGTCAGTGAAGATATTGTAGACCTACATCACTAGATCTACACTACCTCCTGAAGTGATGTGGACTTCAAAAATACTCCTCTTTTGAACTCACATCAGATCAGATCTTGTTTTCAGCAAAGCCTAGCAAATCTGCTTGAGCACAACTGAGCAAACTGCAGCACAAACATGGGAATGAATGTCTAGAGGATAGGATGGAGAGGGAGGAATTTCGTGGGCCAGCTCTGCCAACAAAGAACACATTGCGGGCTACAGCATAGTCTGTTACACAGCTCACAGCACCACTTCCAACACCTTTCTTATCAGCGGTAGCACTGGAATAATAGCATAATACTGGCCAGACCACAAATGGATGGTTTAGCAGAGGTATGTAACATTTTCCAGATAAGTGGTGAAATACTTCAAAATCACTATGACAGCCAGGAAGCTCCAAGTCGGCTCACCATAGTAATTCTATTTCAGCTGCTTCACAGAATGACAGTGTAAATGTAATAGGGACCACCAAGAGTACAGGCTCCTTGTCCTGCAAAATAGGACAGAAAAAGATTAGGTAAGAAAAATTCACACATGAAAATGGGGGTTTTTTTAAAAAGAAAGACTGGAGGCAACTCTCAGCTATAAGTGCTGGATATCAGTTCACCCACCAGTAATATGATTAAGAAAACCCCAGGGGCCTGCCCTGCTCGCTGGCTGGGGCGGTGGGATCTCTGGCTGCGAGACCCTGCCTGCACCAGGGGAGCCCCTGCTACTCTAGACCCCAACCCCACTGTGCCCTGACATTTGCTTTATCTTGGGGAAGGGGTTGGGGAGAGTAGGAAGAGCTATTTTGCCACTTTTTATTCCCCACTAATGGTTGTTTCTCTCTGAACATACCCATTTGTTTGCCAGGTACTCTTCCGTGCTCCCTCAGCACTATTTTTATAGAAAATAGTAGGAAGAAGGAATTAAAGATCATTTTTCATGCCAAAGCTCATTAAGCAAATTTGGTTCAGCTCCCAAAAAAAGAGAAAAGGAAAGGAAAAAAGTAACTTGGGAGCCTGTTTTTTCCTCATACTGCAGTGGCATCCTTAATGAGCTGACCTGTGAGAAATTATTTTTGTCTACCTTTTAGTTGTGTGTGTAAAGAGTTCATGGCAGTGTCTCACCTCAGCATTGTCTTATGTCTTGGCTCAGCTATAGAGCAGCACAACAAAGGCTTTATTATGTTCTTACCGGTGCAGGCACATTTTATACTAAGTGGCATTATACTACCCTTCCACCAAAGCATGTAAAAACAAGGCTGGGGCAAAAGACACTCAGAGGTGGTATTCTGAGATTAGAGACCCTTTAAGGAATTTTCAACTGACTGGTGTTATGCAGCTGTGAAAGGGATGAAAACAAAATACACAGTTTTTCTAATAAACAGAGCCAAGTAGATGGCGTTTAATGATATTATGTAGTCAATGTGATGATTCACTAGTTACTCTGTAGGACATTGCTATTACAAGCCCTCCTCAGGGTCCTTTTCTTTCTACAGTCTGCTTTTATATGACTTAAAGCTTTGTGCTCAGCCTTTTTCAGCCTGAGCAGATTACAGCCAGCTTTTTCTCAACTCCTTCCAACAAAGAGATCTGTATTACCAATGCAGGCAACATCCTTGCACAGGCACATTTTCCCAATCCTTACACATAGCCAAACATGAAAGCTGGCATAGCTTTATGCAAAGGACAGGCTGGAGGAGAATAAAATAACAGAAAACTTATTTTATAAAGGCAGCTTCTAAAAAGTAAGTAGCTTGATCTATCTGCTCCAGTCTCTTAAGGAGTATCTCCCTCTAACAGCTAGTAAATCTCTGATCTGGGACTCAGCTGCTCCTCGCATTAAAATGGCATATGCTGCTGAACCTTCAGATGCCTCAGCACCTACAGATATTTTAAACTCATAAGCACTCACAAAAAGTCATGTCCAGATGGTGTAAGACCTAAACATCGTGCCTCCCTCTCCCTGGGACTTGATTATCTCCTGTATTGCTCTTTATATTGCTTGTACTGCTTGTACCTTCTAATTTATATCACTGCAAAGCATTGCCATTTTGGTAAGGTGACACTATGCACACACCTGTAAGTGGCTGCATAGTATATAAAGTAGGAGGAGATTAGGTCCATGGTTCCAATCTGTCCTACAGAAGGAAAAAACAATCTAGAGGGGAAAGAAGAATAGGAATTACCAGGCACCTAGGACAGCAGAAGATAAACAAAACTATTATTCTCCCATCCGTCAAGGAAGCAGAAAAAAAAAATTATGCGGTGAACTCAGACACTTCATCTAGGATTGCTTTTCTCAGATCCCCAAATGTAGGTATGTAATGAAAGAAAGTCCATAAAAATGTTTTCAGGAATTTTTCCTGAAAGCATACGAACCAAAGTCACCCTGTTCCCTTCAACAGAGTGCTTGGTCACTATAACAGCCCTGATTCATTCTATAGCACACTTACATGGCACTTGTTGGTACTTACCTATGGACAGCAAGCTCAGCAGTGCCTATAACAATATAGCTGAAACACTGGGCATCTGCCTCATGCACCTGAAAAACTGGAAAGGAGTTGATTTCTTCTCTCAGTGCAAGTGAGAATACTCCCAGTGCACGTCTCATTCTGCAAGAGGAGTACTGAAAAGATTAATGCTTCTGAAAAAGGAAGCCAGGCTATCAACAGCTGCTCATGCCGCTTGCATGAGGAGAGAGGAGAGCGTTCCTTTGCCGTCCTTTGCCTCCTGGGGGACATGACAGCCTCCCCGTAAGACTACAGCTGCTGGAAAAAGTTCAGGTCTGTGACCCTGTAATACGTCTAGTTTGTCTTTTTACCAATATGCGTACTAAAATCATGCAGCAGTAGCTATTTATAGTGTTGGTGCATAGTTTAGACATACATACATACATACAGCTTATAATATAATTGCATACACCAATGCTAGTCAGGCTTTCTACATGCAGCTAAGCAAATGGGGCTGACTCAGAGTACTACAGCTATGACCCCCTCAAAAGCCATTTTACCTTGGAATACCATTTTGTTTCCCATTAGGTCTATTTCCCATGCTCTATTAGATCAACATTTTAATTATCTAAAGTGAGACAAACACATAAATCCCAATATTCCTTTTGAAGGATTTAGATAAAAATGAAAGAAGGGAAAAATATTTGCACAAGGTTCTAACTGTCAGCTTGTTCAAAATGGAAGTTTTGAAGCTATCCTGTGAGAAATGCTCATAATAACAAAAACTGATGCACTTTGGTTCGTAAATCTGTTAATTTCTGTGAAACATTAATACTTACTTCATCTGTTACACTGTCTAGGGGCTGCTTTTCATTGTGAGTTAAAGAAAAGCATTGGACATCTCCAGGATGCTCTACAAATCATCACAGAAGCTTTTTAACAGCTGAAGAGCTTTGTCCATCAGGGGAGTACCAGAGAGCCATGAAAGTTGTTGACACATTTAGAATGCCAAAGTACCAAAAAGGAACAATGACAGTAATAAAATGGTGAATATGCGATCTGGTGAATAGCTTTAATCAGGCTCCCAGAAAAGTCCAGAAATGCAAGGGAGAAACTAGTAAGGGACAAGAATGGGTTAAAAGAGCTCAGCAGTAACTCTGCTTGAATGGAAATCAGTGCCTTCCGGAGGAACAGAGCAAGATAGCTTGGGCTTGGTTTTTTTTGTTAAAAAAAAGGGAAACAGCACCTGTAGTCCTTTCTTATTTATTACCTGTTTTCCTGAAGTAAATTTTGTCCTAACATGAAAAATGAGCACTGCATTATTCCAAGAATCTAGATTTCTTTTACTCTGAATAACAGGCAAGTAGAAATATTTCAGTTGATACAAACACTAGTACAGGGCTGATCTTCTTTCTGTCTCTGTATAGACGGTGCCCAGCTCACTTCATGGGACTCAGCTAGGAACAGAAATGTAACATATGGAGCTGTTTGTAGAATCAGCATTGAAATTTAGTCAAGCAGCTTCTGTAATTTTAAATCCATTCTGACCCAGCAGAGTTATTCCCTTTCTATAATTGAGTCTATCGTGACTCTAATAGGATCCATATCTGATGTTGGAGAAAGGCTACTTTAGCAAAAAAGAACATGGTAAAAACTGCCTCATCAAAAGTGGAAAATATTCAAAGATATTAACTTTTCAAAAAGAAACAGTAAACAAGTCGTTTAAGCTGTATAAATAATCCTTGTCCTTATTTTCACATTATTGTGTTTACACAAAGACCATCTTGTAAGCAAAATAATATATTCTGTAATTTGCATTTAACATTGCACCTGAAATAATTTCCACTCATTTTAACAAAAGCAGTTTTTTCACTTCTGCTCCGCATAATGCATCTCTAGAATTCTCAAGCTGCTAGGCATTTTATATGACGTACTTACGGTAAAAAAATAAAAAATTATACTCCATTCCTATAAAAATAATGGGTCTCAGCATATTAACACAGACAAAGCAATCCGATATGCAAAAGAAATTAAAACAGCTACAGCAGGTTGATAAGAAACAAACAGTATGGGAAACAAAAGAAACCAACAGAAGTGATGAATTTTGAATAAAATGAAATGCTCAGGCTGACTTAAAACTTACAGAATGTGGTCACCTCATTGATTTCCAAAGCTATCTGGCAGTGCGTGGAACAGTCCAACTTCACTTACAGATAGGAAAAAAACAACATTTCCATGTTACACATCAGGGCCAGCTTCAGATAGGCAAATGTCTCTATCAGTGAGGAAATTGTTAGCACAAAAAAAAGGTACCTGTGTACCTGAGGTTACAGCCTGAGATTTCCACGTGCAAAGGCTTTCTGCTGTGGATCTCCTCTCTTACATATAGGATGGAGGTATATACGTGGTCCCGTGCTCATTTACACAGAGGCAGCATAGATCCGTAAGAAAGTAGTTTTGTACTAATCCAAAAATATAAACAAGTCTTATTGTGTAAATATAAGACATGTTAGTTTTCCAAAAACAGAGATGTTTTATTACTGCAGGTAAACAAGCCAACCACTGAGATACAGAAAAGTCAATTGCAGGCTTAACAAACTAAAAATAGTCCTCTCAAAATTCACTTGACATCTCTGCTTAAAAAAAGTTTCAGCCTTTAGCAAATATAATTTAAATGAAAAGACAATTTGTTCAAATCTACTCCAAGCTTTGAGGTAAGGTTATTTTTTTAATTAATTGAATGTAAAAATAGTTCTCTTCCCCATCCAAGTAAAGACCTCTGCTATACACAATTAACACGTGCCTAGACATATTTAGCTCTCTTTTATTCTGAAGCTCAACATTTGACCTTTTCACACACTCAGTATCGCTTTCTACAAATTATCTTCATTTTTAGATTAAATAATTACATCACTTCTTTTTTTTCCTCCAAAATGAAGCTGCCATTAAAAGGTAATCATGGCATACATTCTTCCCATTCATGTTTCACTATCAAAGGCATTGACTGAACCATGAATAAACCTTCTTTAGGTCTACATTTGGCGAGATAAGACATGAGCTTTAATAAGTATAATGCCATTTGTATTTTTTTTCAAGGTAGACTGAATAGTAAAATTTAGGCAACAGCAAGAAATGCTAATTCCATTTTTTCCCTGTTCCCAAGGGAGATGTTTTGATACTATACATAGAACCTTCATTTTAAGCGGTGCTATTCTACTCATCAGAAGTCTGTAAACAGTATAAATTTACCTTGAAGAGGCACCAACTGTATTGGGGATGAGAATATCTCTGTAACCAATAGTTAGAAGTCCTAAACAATGCCCTGACTTGAGAATTTAGTAACTTACAATGACTAAATTAAATGCCACAAACCGCAACAAGGTTAGCGGGTTTTTTTCTGAATGAAGGAATTCATCTTCACTCAGAATCTGAATACACATGCTGATGGATTATTCATTAGTCTATTATCCATTAACCTGAAGGAAACAAAGGCCTTAACTGAGGAAGAAATAATGAGAAGAGTTAATATGCTTTGGAGAAAGCTGAAAAATATTTGAGATAACAAAATGATTGTCCTACGTTTCCTGTTCTGTATCTCTGCCAATGTAAATGGCAACTGTAAGACCTGGCTGGGAATTACTTTGTTCTATCTGAATTAGAAAACTATTTAATTCTGAGCCTGCAACATAAGTAATTGTGTAATCAGATGAAAATATTTCTATAGAGCTTCTGCTCCCACTAAAAACATCTGCAGAGTGTCAAATTACCTGTGGCTTTCACAACTTTACAGCATTATCTGTCTCATGCCCATCTTGGTTAGAATGCCAGTCCTAGCCTTTCTTAGGAGTTTTTCAACGTATGTTTTCCTTCTTACACAGGCTCATTTTCTACACCAGACAACAGTTTTTAACAATAATCACACACCATCCAGGGCAAATACAATGTTCCATCAGTAGGCACCATACAAGGTTTTTCAAAGAGATTTAGGAGACACCTAATGAAGTGCTGAGAGTTAAGGCAAAGCACAAGCTTCAGTGATCCCTCTGATTTTGAGGAACTGTTACTGCCTACTAAGTCACTAAAATCTTTGGCTCATGAATCTGTGTCCAATAGTCCTGGCAGTCATCCTGTGCTCCTAGAAGGTGGTAACAAGCTGTCACTGAAAAGGAATGTGATTTTAAGAGCATCCTTGAAAATGCCAAACTCTTTGTTCAGCCTGAAAGATTAAAGTGATTAACGGTACTTCTATATGGGTGTAAAAGACAAGTCAAGCTGTGATCTGAGAAATGTTTGTGGGGCACATACACAAGCGAAGGGGTCAATTATGGCCATGCAGGTCTCACTGTGTGAAGCAGTAGAAGAAAAAAGAGTTGAATGTCCTGGTGGAAAGCTGCAAGGTACTCAGAGCTTTCAGTGGATGCAAGGGATGGATGCCACGTTATGGTTGTCAAATTGCCCAAGGAGCTGCATGCTTCTCAGGCACTCTGTGAAACCTCAGAGTTAGCCAACAGAACTGACAAAGGCTTGCAGGCTATATTGTCACAAACTCACTAAAATGGACAAGACTTGTCCAGAAAGGTCCATGATCACATGGTAAACATTTTTTTTCTTTGCTCTTAATGAAGAAAGATTTTTGGCTCTGTTGATCTTGAGTGATGCTAATAACACTTAAAGTTCTTCACTGATTCCAAAAGACTCCGGTTTTATTCTCTGTCTTCTTCTGAAGCCTTTTATTAACTTTAGGTAGGAGAAAGAGATTTTTTGAATGATGCTAATACCTGCAAAATCATAGAGATGTATGCATAAAGGAGAGCTTTGAAAAGACATGTCTCATGAGAGTGATGGATGTGCTCAGGAAATATCAGTGTATGACTGTATCTTAAGTATTTTCCAAAGCATACATCTTCTATGCATGCTTAAGAATCAGCTAAAAATCAGCTTGTCAAAAATTTTCCAAAACCATTTTCTCCATCAGCTTTTAACCATGTTTGCTTTTAAAAAGTAATGGGCAGGGAGAAGAGACAAGAGCATCTGAGAAAGTCCATTAATGTTAATGTTAATTGTCCCAAGTGCCAATATCCTCTGTACAGATTACATACAAACTAACAGGCATGCTTTTTGGTAGGTTTGCTAGAATATGGGTGCAATTTTCAAAAACATCAAAAAGACTTAGAAACTGGGAAACTTGGGCTTCTTCTCAGTCACTTCTGAAGACAAAACTTAGAAGAGCCTTTATCTTTACTGCAGATTTCACTGTAAGGCTAGAGATACCTGAATTATTTCAGAGCAGGTTAACTGAGATACTTTTCCTTCCAGCCACACCTACAAAGAACAGCATCTGGCAGTGTATGCATTACATAGTTTTCCATTGGGTTGCTCCACTGCATTTGAGGTAAGCTAACATATTATTTCCTGAAGGAAGAGCAGAACAATAGAGGCTTTTGAAACAGTTCTAGGCAGCGCTAGAGCTCCTAGCAGCATTAAAGGAAATCTTGTCCGAGGCCAGTCTTTTTTCTTTTGTATTTTTCCAGCTATTGAATTTGCCTTTGTTCTCTTGCAACTCTGAACTGTGACTTGGCAATGTGAGATTGGCAAAGTGAAGGCATTTTTCAAACTGATACTAGATGCTGGACAAAATGCCAACTGTCTGGAGATTCAGCTGCCATGGCATATATAAAAGCTACCTCTACTTCATGTAAAAGCAATAGATTATTATATTTGTAATGCTTTTTGAGTTTCAGTTGAAAACACAGTGAAGAACAAATGAATGCATCCCTTTTTTTTATTTTCCTATCATCTCATCTAATTCAGTTTCCTTACTTGCAGTTCTGTAAAGGTACATGACTTTGCCATTTGTCTAAGCATGGCAGAGAGAACAAGTTGACTGGAAGGAATAAATGAAATACTGAAAGTGCAGAAGAGTGAGCAAGCTACTTTTCTGTCACTGTAGAATGATAATTTAAAAAAAAAAAAAGTTTTACTTAATGCCAAGGTATTATTCAGTTCCTATCCATTGGGATAGGAATATATAAATAGCAAGCCATGGCCCTGGTTTTTTTCAAATACTAAAAATTGGCTTTTTCACATTAAAATTACTATTAAATACTGCAACTGTGTTCCATTCAAGAATGCACTCACAGTCTAGTATCATTTAGCCCATCTTAAATGCACCCAAGACCTCCATGCCCAGTGTCATCAGTTCCCAGTTATAGTAATAACTACTATCAGTGAAACTATATTAGAAGCAATAAAACATACCCAGCACTGAAAACTTGAGTGGGATTTTTTTTTTTTTTTTCCCCGGTATGACCTAAAGATGATTTAACCATCTTAAAAACTGCTTTCTGGCCATTTTCCCTGGCACCACATTAATTTTAAAATGCCATGTTTATTTACTTGGTATCAGCATCCTGAACTTGAGAATATTTTAAACTAGTTGTAAAAGAAACAACTTCTGCCAGTGTGGATCTAATTTCATGTCATAAAGGCATGTCTACAAGCAGGAAAGCTTCAGCAAGAACACTTTTGTTACATTGCCTTGCATCACCTCCTGTGGAGACTTGGTCAGAGTGGCAGTTGTGACACTGCCACCTTCTCCCCACTCTGCTGTGTTTCAAGTGATGCATCTTTTTTGTCTGTTTGTTTCAACACCACATAACAAAAATATTTTAATTCCGTCTTTCAAGAAAGTGTGTAACTTGTAGAATCATCTTTCTCCCATTTAGGGGAACTCCTTTATCTGTGATAACCTTGAGGTTATCAGCAACTGGAAACTGTTGTTTCAGTTATTTCTTTTACCTTGTTCTTCCTTTTACCTTGTTGGGGTATGAATAGTAGGGGAGAGGACTGAGAGCTTTAGTCTTTGCTGTAGGCTGTGACTGTTCTGTCTCCAGTGTGAGTCTGAGCAGTCTCAGTTTCTGCTGTCCTCAATCACATTAAATAAATTGTGTTTATACATGGTTCTCCCTGAAACTAAGTGTGACCCTTCAAAGTGTTCCATGTCCATACCACATTTCTGTGAAGGTCCTCTGCACCTGGAGAAGGGAAGGAGCTTCAGAAAGCCATTTTACTGCCTTCAAGGCATTTTTACTCTGTGAATATGGCACAAGGAGGCCCCAATAAAACAAAGAAACAACCCAACAACTTTATGTGCGGGACTTTGCAGGACATATATTGTGCAACTGTGTTTCTAAGAGTTTATTCAACATCATCAAGCAGAAACTATGGTTCTGAAGTGCACTACAAATATATTAAAATATAAAGCGAATGTGTTTAACATTAAGGCTTTTGTGGAATTTTAATAGTAGGAAGTTTTTTATTCCTTAATAAATATTTGTTTATATATTCAGATGACCAGAGAATTTCATAACTAGAATTGGTCACATAAAAATGTATCCCAAAAAAGGTTCAAATACTTTTTATTGTCACCTGTTAGTTATATTGTAGGGAAAGATAGATCAAATACAGATTTTTAAAAAATCAAATATATTCTGTTTCTCCTTATGTTAAAAACTTACAAATTTAAACATTTTTTATTTTTACCCCTTTTGTTGCCATGTCTCTACCTCTGTTTGGCCACAGAACGTAACTGGATTGATTAGGTCCACTGCTTCACTTCCATTTTTTCCATTCTTTCGGCCTCCAATGAATGCAATTTTTCAAGGCTAGAAAATGAAAAGAGATACTGTAAACTTTTAACTATTTACTTTGGTTTAAAAATATTCAAAACAATAAGGATGCATAACTTGTTTCAAAACTTCAAGTTAGAAGAATATTTCAACAAAAGGAGAATCTTTTTGATGACAAAATCCTTCAAGTGAAAAAATTCAGCTAACAGTGCTCATGTTCATACTACTAAAGTTTTTCTAGCTCTGACTTGGTAAGTCTCTCAGCCACAAATCACTGGAGGTTGGGAAAAAATATTGGGAAAAATTTGTATGGAATTTAGTATCTTTCTTCAGCAACCTGAAGGACTAGCCACCATAAGAGACAGAATGCTGGACTAGGTGAACATTTGCGCCAATGCCATAAAAAGACTGTCTCTTTTTCTGATACTGAAGTTCTTTCCAGTTTATATTCAGGAATAATAAAGCTAATGGGGCAGACCTCAAACCATTTATGGCATCAAGCTGATAATTGTAGCAGACTTTATAATGTAAATTGCATGTAATACCCATAATGGATATTCAAATAGTTCAGTAAGCCCCATAACATTTAACTTCCAATGGCTAGCTGGTGATGACACACAGCATGCTTCATTATTGCATTAAATCCTTCAAACAAGCATATTTTTAAGCATATTAACTTGGACAGAGAAAGCTAAGGTATTCTGATCCCAACTTTGATTTTATTACAAAGAGAGAGCCAGAACAGACTCTTCGACATATAATTGCAGAGGACCTTGTGATTCTTGGCCACGACACCACAGAAACAGAAAGGAAGAATTAAGGATGTGCATTCCTGAAGTGCTGGGGCCTGAGTTGTGGGTCCCAGGTTGGAGCTGACTTGTGGATGAGTCACAACCTAGCAGAATGTTTTGTTGTTTCTGTTGGCTTCATGTTCCAGAGGCAGAACCTGGCCCACCTGTGTCTCTGTGGCTCTGCCCTCACCCAGGTGGTCATGGCTGGGGTGGTGGGTGAGGCCAGGATTATATTAACCAGGAGCCAATTAGTTAGAAGAGCTTCTTGTTGGGTGTGGCTTCTGTTTAGGCTGGCTGCATCTTGCTGAGCTGTCTTGGTGGTGTCCTTCCATGTGAGGGCCTGCTGAGGAGCCACCTCTGTCCATTGTGTCCAGCAGGCGATGCTGGCACCACAGTGGGCAGCAGAGGAGCTGGGCCCACAGGAACCTATGGCAGGACTGTGTGAAAGACTTCTGAGGGGATGTTGCTGAGTTCAGCGCTGGCCTGTGTGATCAGGCAACTGGTGGCAGCTTAAAATGATGATGGCTGAACCAGCACAACAATTCCTTAAAAAAACTCAGTCATCCTATTAGCTCCCTTTGCCTTTCCATCTCTCACCATAGTGGACTTGGAGATAGACAGTGGACTTCTAAGGGATACAAAGATTGGACCTGAGTGAGAGGTTCTTCGACTGAAGCAATGGTGAGAAATTGCACAAAACCCTTAAGTGTTCACAACTGTGAACTAAGGGAACAAGATTCCAAAAGCTGCAACAAGCAGTCAGGAAAAGTCAAAGATTTGCCCTTCATACATATAGATCTACCTACACTTACCTACTGTTGTGGTCTTTGAGACTCTTTTCAAGCATGGCTGAAATGTAATTGTGTATTAGAGTTGTGTCTTCACTAGTTCCATTGATTACAGCACACAGAACATACCTTGTATACTTAAATACAGTTTTTAACTAGATACAGTAAACTACTCATAGAATACTAATACAGTATTCTAAGGAGACAGTTCCATATTGTAGGCAAACTTATTTTTTATGACAAGCATGCATTTTTCCTTTCTGCATTTTATTCCATCATCTCTACCTACCTTGAATTACTATAACTAGCTCCTCTCTTCACTCAGTTCCAAAGCCTGCTTTGAAAGAGAGGTATCTTCTGTAGCCTTTCACTTGGGCAAGCCTTTGCCCGAACCTTTTAAAGTTAATTTAGTCTTTCCACATAAGTCGGTGTACAAATAGCCTCCAAATAACTTTTACTGTTCTTCTCCTTCTTTCATCTTTCTTTCTTGTCATTTCTTCTAGTTGTAGGATGTCAGAACAGAATGCGGTATTTCAGGTGTAGTCACCAGTGCTAACAGGGAGGAAAAGTACCATCTTCCTCCTTTGCTGGCAGAATGTGCAACCCCCACAAAAAAATCCCTGTCTCCCTTGTTCCTCCCACCCACTTCTAAGTATGCATTCCTTTCAAAACACCTCAGGATGTAGTAACTTAGAAAGATGCACAGACTTGGGATAAAGCAGGGGAAGGCTAGGAAGGCAAAGAAAAAGAGGAAGAGTTCAGTAGAGGAGGACTATATAAACCAACAGGCGTCATGGCTGTCAAAACCAAAGTATCAATGATCATGGACAGAAAGAAGCAGAGAACTGATTCACCAGGCTTTTTAATCTTGTGTGTTCACTCATACTTGTAACTGAGTGTAGGCAAATCCTTAACCAGGACAGGAGGCTGCATTTTACATCTGCTTTGTCAGATCGTAAACAACGACACAATGTGTAAGACAGTGGAGAATCAAACCCCATATGTTCTCAAATCTGCTGAGCCTTTTATGTGCCTTCTTTTTTAGATGGGGAATTCATCAAATTCAACTCATCCCTACAAAGGCTTTCAGTTTAAACAGATGAACATGTTTTCATGAAAAAGGCTTTACACGGAAATACTCCCAACTTGTAGTCCTCTGCAGTTAGAGCTCCGGCAGCCCTGCATGCTGAAGCCAGCCACTCTTACCCGCTAGGGAAGCAGGGCAAACTGGGAAACACCCTTGGCACTGTGAGTGGCTGTGAAACCTCAGCACGGCACAGCCTGCGGAGTGAGGAATGAGTGGGACTGTCATCTAAAGTGTGAGGAACACATTGGCCCAGATTCCCTGCAGATCTGGGTTTCTGCTTTTCAGAGCCAAGAGGGAAAGCAGCGTGTTTCAGCTCTCCCTTCCTTCTCTCACTGCAGCTAGGTGACTGCCCTAACCTAAGCCACCTTTTAAAAGCCCCCTAGAAACCATGAGCAGATGTGAGCTGGAACCCTGCAACTCGATCCAACCAGGTGCCATCCTCACACACTGTAACTAAGACAAAATTGCAAGCTGGCCCCAAAACCAGGATTTTGAGTTCAGTGTCTGCTGAGAGTGTCTGTGTGCAGCAAGGCAGGTCACCATGACACAGAGCAACACTAATCCAATAGACAATCCACTCTGCCAACTTCCCAGCATTGCCATCAGCCTTCTAGATTGCTGTTCCTTGAAAGGGAATCCCAAGTGGACACAAACAAGATACAAGCTTGCCTGCAGTGAGAATCAGAGGAATAAGGAGTAATTAGAACATGAGTCCTTTATGGTCCTTTGAAAAGGACTAAAATCAGAAGGCTTACTTTGCAGAATAAAGAGTTTTACTGGCTGTAGTGATCTATTCTAGAGTAGAAGTTATATGGAACCTAGCCTAGGTCATAGAACTAAACTTCACATTCTTAAAATGAAAATAATGGTAAAAATTACCATTTTAAAATCCATATAGCAATCTATCCAAGGTAGCTTGAAAATAAAAGACATGCATCATTCCTGAGCAAGGAAAGAATAAAAGAAGGATTGAAGGTTTAGCCTGACTGAAGCATATTAAATTCTCTGTTATATTGTGATGAACTTGTACATGGTTGTCCAACTTGGCTCTTGTTACTGATACTCTACATGTCGGAGCATGCAGAGCTGGAGTGCAGACAGAGGAATGCTCACACAGTGACAACACCTGGAATACAGCAGGTCCTCTTCCCAAGCTTTTTTTCCCAGTGTATTCTTGATCCCAGCTCTGGTAGCCTGCTTCGCTGGAAGAAGTCACCATCATTTCCTTCTTATTTGAGTAACAGGTTTTAACAATAAACCATTACCAAGAAACAGGGAAAGCAGGCAAAGGGTCTGCCTCCATAGTCTCACCAGTGTTGCTTACATTCAGGTGGGGGCACTTTGTCTCCTGTTGTCCCTCCAATCTCCACCGAAGGCATGCAGGCGTCCCCAGAATTTACAACAGTGCATTATTACACATGCTCAGTTAATATATTTTTAAAGACATTTCCCCTCTCCCAAAAAAGTTACTTCTATCTGAATTTTTTTTGTCATTACTAGGCAAGTTTAATGTATTTCCATGGTATAAAAATCAACACTCCTTGTAATGGTATTTCAACATAAATATAGATAGCATACAAGAAAATGCAAACATGGTTTTATCTGTTATAGCAATTAAGGGTTGCCTGTTTTCCACGTAGATAATCATAGGATTTATCCTGCATTCATCATATAGACAATGAAAACCAAAACAGACCAGCAGATCATTTGGACAAGGTATTTTTGTGTCTGGAACAAAGGGCTAAGTTAAAAAAAATGAATTACTTAAAGATTGTCTTCTGCATTGCTTCCATGTATACAAAAATTAAAAACTAACCCATAAGTTCAAGTGCACAAAAAAAAGAAAACTGGAACATGAATGTTTATGGGTGTGAGCCTTTGAATGCTGAACAAAACATTGAAAAAAGAATTCAAGGCAGCATTTGGTTGCCTGAGTATTTTTATGGCATCATTGTAAGCATTCTGATGGTGTTTCTTCAAATGAAGCCGAGTCCCGAGGGAAACAGAAGGTGTTCTATGGAGGACCTGCTGGATCTCTCCATGTGAGGAAGCAGATGGAACTTGCAGCTTGTTCTTCCACTTCTGTGGGAAGATATTTTTGGTAAAAGAAAAGAATTCTGGTCTCTGTGCTATTGCTCACTTGGTGTATAATCTTTAGCACATCATAAATACCCTTCCAAGGCCACTTCCTATAAAGTGCTGAGTATCTTCATGGAATACTGAGGCAACACAGAAACATTTCACAGAAGAAACACAAATTTCCCTGCCAGTAAAGAAAAAACATTTAAAAAATATGGTAGCTATTGCATGGAGTCCTACTCCACACTATTCTAACTCCTTGGACATCAGCTGGAGTCAAACCACACGGAATCTCATAAAAGGCACCCAGAATTCTTTAGTTATCTGGCCAAGGGTCTTTATTAAAATTATTTAGGATGGGAGTCACCTCAGTTAACTTAATTAACAGCACTAAATTTCAGTGTCCAGAACAATCTTCTAGGTTTTCCTAAGGACAGTGGAGTGCCACGAGCACCTACAAACACCACTTTATTCCTTCCTAAGGTGAGAGCCCTAAAAGGCATATAGCGACTCCAAAAATGTCAAGCAGTATAGTTATCACAGGTTGTCCCTATGACTCTGCATTTCTTTAGGTATGTGCCACATTTTCACTTTAAGGGAGCTGAAATACTGGAGTACTGATTTTCAAAAGCAGACCATCGTATGAAGCAAGCTTTAATCTTCTGGATGAGGATGGTCTAAAGTTTCCTTCATGATTTGAGATGAGCAGCACATCACCCAGCCTGAGCCTGGAGCAGCAGAACCACCAAGAGACTGAAGCATTGCCTCAGCCCCCCCACCCCGACCCTTAACATGAGCTTCTCAGTCAACCCCTAGGAATATCAGCAACAAGAACAGTTTGCTTACAGTAAATTCTCTTCCAGTTTGAGTCCTTTAGCCAAGACAATATATTTTGCAAATATTTATTTTAATTCAGTCAGAAATTTTGCATAAACTTTATGCAAAGAAGTATGAGATGAAATTCTAGGGACTGTGCAATGCAAATTCACAAGCCAATCAATTTAATAGCCAAAACTGAACTGAAAATACATCAGGGTTTTTTTCTTCATTTTCCTAGAACAGATTACAACCATATCCAGGAAATCCACTCAGTATAAGTACATGCACCAGGCAGTACTGTTTCCTTTTTGGAGCATGCCTCTAAGAAAGGTTATTTTATGTAAACGAGAAGGGAGCAGATGAACAAGTGTTTTTCTTCTCTTGAAAGCTTTAGCAGGTGCAATTTACTCCTGGAATAATAGGAAACAACAGGAAAATATTTGTTATTTATTATTTGCATTACTGCAGCACATGCAAGCACCTGTCAGGGGGCACTCGGCAAACATGGAAGAAAAAAAAATTGTTCACTGCCTGAAGAGCAATCCTGCTGTGCAGGGTGAGAGGCACAGACCCATCCAGGCAGTCACAGAAAGCCAGGAGCTACTAGGACACCTTGGTCAGCATGA
>JAVFHW010079842.1:0-14452 GCA_032159205.1 Eurystomus glaucurus suahelicus
GAGGGGATCTGGTCAGTGTTTACGAAGGGCTGGAGAAGGGTGGGTGTCGGGAGGATGGGGCCAGGCTGTTTTCAGCGGTGCTCACTGACCGGAGGAGGGGAGACGGGCACACAGTGGAACACGGGAAGTTCCACCTCAACATCAGGTAAAACTGTACTTCGAGGAGCCCTGGAACAGGCTGCCCAGAGAGGTTGTGGCGTCTCCGTCTCTGGAGACGTTCCAAACCCTCCTGTATTCATTCCTGTGTAACCTGCCCCGGGTGATCCTGCAGGGTGGTTGGACTGGGTGACCTCCAGAGAACCCCTACCATTCTGGGATTCTGTGATTTAACATGAAAACCAAGTAAAACACAGTGGCAGCAGGCTGTGCGGTTCAATTTTTTATTCCAAGGCATTTCAGTGACTAGACTTCAAAGTTTTCACAAGTGTTTCATGACGAGAGAGCAGAGGTGCCAACCTCACAGCGATACCAACTGCTGAGCAATGCTTCCATGGCTGGTATGAGAGTAGCACCGTACAACATCTCCAGACTTGCTGCAGTCACCCCGGCGACATCAAGGAGATCTCTGCACAGAGGAGTTCAGCCTAATCCTCAGCAAGAAACGTAACAAGCCTGCCTCCGGTCCCGTTCCCATTCACCCCAAATCCTACAGACGTCACTGTGCGCAAGCAAATTCGATCTTCCTTGCAAATATTTGTGATTTTATTTAAACATAAAAGATCATCACTTTCACCAGAAGCATCTCTACATTGAATCCTCTTTTTTTTTTTTCTTCCAGTTTTCTTTTGTCCCACATCTGTTTCTATCTTTGCCCTTCATTGTTGCTTTTTACAGTCTCTTCTGCTGTCTTTTTAAACTGTCATCCTCATTCCTGGAAAAACGTCCCTTTTTAAGCATTTACCCTCATCTACTGTCTTGTCCCACAACTGATAGCATCAAGATGGCCAAAATTATTGCACACAGAAGGCATCTAGAGAGAAGGGGAGTCCTTTTGAGCATAAAGCGTCCTTGCCGAAGGGAAGCTCTAGGCTTCTAAGCTCTGTAGGTACAGAGCCTAACAAAAAGAACCTGAGAGAATCTGAGACAGACAGTCTCCTACCCCTTACAGCAGCAAAGAGGTAGATGCAGAAGTGCTTTTCATGTAGACTGAAAGGTAAAATTTTGTGGGCAAATCCTCATCAACTCCTTTTGTTAGAAGCCCTTTATGCAAAGCACTGGAATGTTCTCTTGCCTGCTGTCAGCAGGAGAACAAATGATAAACAAAGATTAGATCAGTTGGATACAATGGGTAGGCTATACCTGGCTTGTAGAATGGGAGTTTTGACACCCATGCTAACAAATTAATGTATCATGCGTTCCTCAGGTAGAAAAAAAATCAGAATTTTGGTGCAGCTAAGTGAAACAGTACTGATTTTAAAAATATCCCCAAAATCCCTAAGCTAGGCAGGTTCATCTTTTAAAAGGAGAAATCTAAGTCAAACATGGCAAAAAGTACGTTGTCTCAAAAAGACATTGTTATGCTTCTCTTTATTCAGCTCTTTGCCCTGTTGTGTAAGGGCCATTTGTGCGTGAAAAGTCTTGTTGATCATCTTCATCCAAATCCAAAATGTCTGGGATATCATCTGACTCTGAAGACAGGTCTGTAATAGTGAAATCTGGAACCTGCGTAGGAATGAAATGTCAATGAATTTAGAAGTAAAACTAAACACATTTGTGCAGTACTCCTCACTGAAGTCAGGAAATAAAGATGTTGAACACCTCTGGAAATCCAACCCAAAATACAGACTACAGAGTGAAATATGCTCAGTCACATATGAAACACAAAGCGTTAAGACAGACCAAACACTGTGCAAGATGAAGATCAGTTGCTCAGAAGACAGGATGTTATTGTAGGGATGGAACAGAGCTGAACTTAGTGGAGTGTATTTAGTGAAACTGGTGACTGGGAAATTAAGAAAGGATGTTTTTAAACTTCTTTTCTTATTTTCCTTGGGAGCAATGGACTATAGAAAGGAACCTGCCCTGAGGAGCTTGATATGGATGGCTCTGAACTGCTCTGCCTGCCTACCACATCAAACCTTTGCTGAGGAAACAAATACCTGGAACTGCAATCCTATTTTGGCTTCTGTTTTACTCTGTGTATAGTGTTCTGTACTGTCAAGCAGCACCAGGTTTCAGGAATTGTCAGAGACATTAATGGATACATGGATGTTACACACTTCTAAAAATGTTGGCTAAGACACTTAGGAGCTTAAGTCCCAACCCTTAAGTCCCCTTAGTAGGACTTAGATTACTTAGGCACTTCTGAAAAATGGGATACAATTTACTTACAACCAAACATGTTTTGCCCCAAGTGAAAAATACTTTTATCTGCAGTTTGATTCACAGTCAGCTTTAATGTTGTTGATGTGACATACTTGGAGCCAGGCACAGCATCAGCACAAAATGATTGCTGAATGCTGAAGGGACTTTGGTGCTGCATGTACAAAGAAGCAGCAACTTGAAGAGGCTTCTAAGCATTTGTGTAACTTAACTCAGTGCTGACTGGAGAAGTGGTTTTAATCCATTCCGTAACTGCAAAACACCTTATGACTTAACTTTGATGAAAGATAGCATGCAAGACAAATCTGTGCTTTGCCTGCTGTGAAAACATGTCAGAAAAACAGAGGACACACCAAAGGATAAAGGGATTACCGTTTCAGCTATCAGGTTGTAGATAGCACTGAAAATACATGAATCAGTCCGTTGGAGAACAGGTAGCCATAGGGCACCAGAGACTTAAAAATATTAATTAAAATATTAATTAAAACTGAGCTTCAGAAGAATCTAAGCAGCCTATCACTATAATCAGGTGCTAGTGTGAATCAAACAAAATGCAGAGACAACTTTAAGAACCTAAGCTGGATCAAAATGAGATCAATAAACTTCACCTCCTAAAAATAATCAAAGGGCACTACGAATGGGGAAAACTCTGTCTACCAGCAAGAATTACTTGCATCTTTCCGCTTAGAGCAGTTTACCTAAAACTCTTATTACAGCACTTGGAGAAATCAGCAAGTTTTCCCACTATCAGCACATGACTCGGTATTTTATACTGCAGTACAAATGGTGGTATCTTAATAAGACTAAGGTGAAGCAGTCCATATGCAAACTTATTTTAAAATGTGCCCAAACAGGTGGTCTAAACAAGTTGGTTTATTATCTGTTTACACCAAGCAGGGCACCTGGCCATGTTCAGTAACTGTCTAACCAGTGATAATTTTCACTATATCCTAGGTTTAGGAGACTTTTATTACTTATATCTATGTTGTTCTTACTGAGAAAAGGATTATCATTTAAGAGTGCACTTTCTCCATCTCCTTAGTGCACATAGTATAAGCAGCTGACTCCTTTAACATACTAGTAAGATGTTCATGAAAGAATTTCAAATTGGAGTGTATCTGTCAGCATAAGTCACGCAGGGTTGATGCCACTATGATTTGTCCTACTTTTGAACATGCTAAATTGTATTTAACATAGCATATTTTGACATCTGCACCAGTCCAACTAAAACAATGCAAAGCCCATGGTGTTCTGGGCTTGCTTAGGTAAAGGGCCTTCACTTCCGTATCACTTTTCACTGTTGATAGGGAGCTGAAACAAAGCAGGAAGTAAATTCTTGCTGCACAGAATAAGGCCAGATATGACTCTTCTTTGTGCCATTTATCCACAAGATGCAGTTAGATCATTTACACATAATAGTGCAAAACTTGCAAAATCTTTGCATGGGATAGTGCAAGACATACTTTAGTATTTTGCTCTCTTCATATGCAAATGTTAATGTCAATAACTTTTAATTAATTCATTTTTTCCTGCTTAATATATTTTGAGAACTGAGCCACTAGCAGTTTGAGAGGTGGCTCTTATTTTGTGCACTTTCAGAACAAACACTTATTTTTAGTCATCAGACTGTATTATCCAACAGAATTAAAATAACTTAGTATGAAAAGAAATGCATTTAACAAAACAGTGTACACAATTCCTCCAGCAAGCTGTTGCATGTAAGGCTTTCTGATCATGCAAACGACCAACAGAGTGTGCTTAAAATATAAGTAAGGTTCCATTTTCTCTTCTTAATTAGATGGCTTAGATTAAGTTTTTGGGTGGGCTCTGGGGTTGTTTTGTGGCTTTGGGTTGCTTTTGTGTTTTGATTTTTTTAGAAAAAGAAATAATTAATCAGTTCTTTCCCAATCCTTTCACTTATTTTACTAGCTATATAGGATCACTCTAAGTTGCAGTTTGGAAAAGGTTATTGCAAAAAGATCATCTTAAGAACTGGGAGACATTTCAAAATATTTCTACCTTTCTTTAGTTTAAGGCAAATTAGCTATACCCCTGTAACTCCAGTCCTTATACAGATCTTGCAATTTGGATTTAACCAATGTGTACGCTGCTATAAAAATTGTTTGTGAAACTTTTATACCATGTGGAGCTATTTATGAATGCTTCTATGTGAAACTTCTGTTGCAAAGAATTATCAACAGTGACAGAATAATAGCTCTCTTTTAAATGAGCCTGGAAATGGGCATTTTCAACTAGCATGATTTTTTAATTATCTCTTAAAGAGAAACAATAGTTTTCTGAATTCTAAATAACCTTACCACTGATAATTATTTCATTAGTATTCTAACCTTTACCATCCCAGTTTGTGTGACTAGCAGCTTTTGTCAGTCTGTTCCATTTCATCTAGTTTATCTGCCTTCTTGCAATAGGATCAACTATTTCCTACAATTTTCCATTTATCTGGTCTTACCTTTTTTAAAAGGTTCGAGAGAGACTTCACAGCTTTCTAGCCCAAGCTATAGCCTCAAAAATGGTTTTGGACTAAGAGCAAGCAAGTTTCTGAGCAGTGTAGCTGAGCTGTTTGATACATGCTGTTACAGCGAAACAGGTAAGATGGCAGGAAAAATTTATTCCAAAAATTCCAAAGATGGCTTTGGAAGGTGTTCACATCATTCTTGCCTCCAGCAGGCATTTTAATAGTCACTCCCTCTATTGATGGTAGAGAAAAATACCAAGCTTTGTCTGTAGGCTTGTAATTAGAATAGTCTAGGGATATGCTGTACTAAATTACCAACAAGAAGATACCCATGTAAGTTACAGTTGCAATTCTATTTAACCATTCAGTGCTGTCCTTATTAGGAGTGTCTATTAATGTAAATCCAGATACTTTTATTCAATAATAAGCCAGGAACATATTGATGTGCTGTTATTCAGGCCTGTTTCCTCCAAGGAAAGGTTCCTAATTCTATTTGGGGTGGACAGAAACTTACACATGTAGGGAGGGGAAAGACAGGATCCAATTCAACAGCCATGCACCACAATAATATGATACAGGAACCTATGTGCAGCACTTTGGTATAACAGGCTATTAGCCCAACCATTACTTGTTTGCAGCCACCAGTTGTAGGTCAGCTGTCAGAATTCAAAGTAACTTTTACACAGAAGCCACCCAACAGTGCATGGCGAGGGGGAAATTATTTGAATGTCTAGACTCATAATATTTTTCCTTGCTTCCTACTTCATCTGCTTACCAACATCCAGTAAAGCTGGACAACCAGCTAAGAGCAGTGCAGAGAGATGTATTGCTCTTGCATTAGTGCTAATGATGCCGTTTATATCTCAGTCCACAAAAGACAGTGAACAATATTTAAATGATCACTTCAGAATGAAGGCCCACAACCTTCAGATCTTTAAAAACATGAATGGGAATACCCTTCTTGAAACTGCTCCCAAACCTGATTAGTCCCATTCTGTTCCTGAGCACCTTTACAACACCACTCTACAACTTTTATTACAAACGGAGATAAAAACAATATTCTCTGGCTGACTTACTCCATACAAAATTAATGGCTGAAAGAATTCCAGAAGTCTTAACTCAGGCCCTACCTGGAAAATAATACCTCACTATCTCATGTCGATTCCATGTTAAACAGCCCCCTTACAAAAAGTATTTAAAGCCGGAAGTTACAGAATCTTTATCCATAATCCTTCGTTGTTACAATTCTGGTTAATATTGTGCTTAAAACAATCTTCCTAATGCTTCTACACCAACCCTGACTTAACAGCTAAGCAAGGCCTCTCATGTTAGAAGGCTAGCCTACATGTAATTTTGCTTTAGTGCCCACATTGTGCCCAGCAGAGGTATTGTTCCATGTAGCAGTATGTCACGAGGTGACAAGCTTCCTTTTAAACTCCATTTTTGCTTCTCACTATTTAGTGACCTCTTTGAAAATGGTAGCCAGCATTGCTACACTAAACAATTGCAACACAAAGTTGCACAGCACATGCATTAAGAACACAACTTACCTGGACAGCCCTAAACCAAGAAAGCTTATTTCTTAGTGACTGTATTTCTCTTCCAGGGGAGGGTTTCACAGGATTCATTAACAATTCACCCAAGTAGCTGAGTGTTACCGTACATTAGTCACTCAATTTCAAAAGAGGGCAAATAAAGAGGTTAAAAATTGGTGTTTGCAGCTGAAGAGCATATACTGTTTATAGGGAGCTAGCAGTGACAGCAGGTAGCCAGCAGTCTTATGCACACAGAGCACCTACTGCAAAGGTAGGACTGGGGTTTTTTTGGTCCATATCCTTCTCAATAGTAGAACATCCATCAGCACATAGCTTAGGTCACAATTAAAGGTAGGCAACAGCGAGCACCAAAAAAGCAGCAGTAAAGCTATGACTGAACGGAGGGAGGCACAGGAACTCAAAGGGAGAAAGGAAATGCTGCAGCTATGTCTTACCTGTCTATACATACACACACACATATATTTTCAATGCATGTCTACTTCATTTGCATTTCAAGCTTGCTTTCTGCTGGACCCAGTTTGAAGGAGTCACAGAAGAGCAAGTTACATTTCCTTTAAACACCACTGAAATGGAGACAGACTTGAGCTAGTGAAGCATTTATTACTAACATACAAAATTACAAAAAGATGGCTACAAAAAAACAGCAACCCACACAACAGGCACCTAGGTACAAACAGCATGAATCATGTCTTTAAACTGCGTATTAAGAAAATGTATTGATAATTATTTAGTTGATTACTGGAACAGGCTTCCCAGGGAAGTAGTCATGGCACCAAGCCTGTCTAAGTTCAAGTAGCATCTGGACAATGTTCTTAGTCATATGGTTTAGTTTTAGCTACTCCTGCAAGGAGCAAGGAGTTGAACTCAATGATGCTTATGGGTCCCTTCCAACTTAAGATATTTGGTGATTCTGTGGTCAGGTTACTGTGTTACACAATAGTTAAGTTTATATAGTTAATGTTAACACTGTCACAGCATTTAAGTAACTCCAGCTGACTTGTTCAGAAACCCCACTTTCAGCTCTGAAATCTTGCACTTAACAGAACTTGTCATGAATTGTGTAGCAGTAGAATTTGAGACAGTTGGATCCATAATAATCAAATACATGATCTGCAGTAAACAGGGAATTTAAGAATACCAGGCTAGACTGCAGGGCTTTTAAATGCATTTCATAGTACAGAAGGCTTTTATATCATTCTGGTACAGATTAAGCAACAAATTAAATGCTTTTTAGCTATGGAGGTTTCATTTAGACTAATGGCATTAATACCATTAATAAGCATGGTGAGGTTTCTTGACAGACAAACAAGGCATCTTGGCAACTGTAAGCGGCCAACATTTTGGCATTCTAGACAGTTTTTGAGTGGCTTAACTACACATGGCAATACAGCCCATGTGTGAGAGTGTCCTCCCTCTGTATCATTCCCCCCACTCCTATGTTTATTGATTTTTTTTCTCCAAGGCTTTTTTGACAGCTACACTTGCTAAGGCCACTTGTTTGGTTAGTCAGCAGAGCACATGCATGCTATGTGGTTTATTCAGGAGTGTGTTCAGGCTGTTTGTCTTTCTGGCTGGAATTTCTCTCCCCTTCACCTTTGCTCTCAGCATGCTGAATGCCAGGCAGCTGGGGGTAAAAGGGACCTACCAGCCAGTTGAGCGGTGTGTTGTTAACAAGATAATCCATCACATCATCCAGAGACTCTTTCATTTTCTTCAGCTGTCCTTTGCTAGTGGTAAGAAAGCTGTCTGATAATTCTTGAAAGGAGGATGCTGACCAAAAGCTCTGGTAGACATCACCTGCAATTGACCCAACACTGTAAACCTGATCCTGCACGTTTTGTGGCAGCCCCTGTAGGCTTGAGACCAGTGTGAGGCAGGTGGTCTGAAGCTGCTGAGTGAGGCTTCGTGCAATAGCTAGAGTTCTTGACTCAATGTGCTGCAAACAAAAAGCATAACAGCACATTAGTATCTTCTAATGACTGTAGCAGCTTTACATTGCTTAAGGTACATAAAGAAGCAAAGTAAAGGAAATATAGGTAGAATAGAGCTATAGCAGATAACACAACAGGTCTTAAGTCTGAAGAGTCAGAGACCTGAAAGTACTTGATAATTCTTCAGTGCTCAAGTACTTTGTGGAACAGAAACATTGGTAGCTTCTACCCAGTGACAGACAAGGAAGCTCTTGTTTCACCTCTGGGTAACGAGTCAAGCAGGTAAGTATATTCTAATCAATGAACAACTATTTAAAGCTACATATAAGACTGAATCTGTGCCTAAGAATGCCTTATGCTTACAGATTGTTATTTCTGACATGGCCATATCAAATAGGCGAGTTGTAGCAGACCTATATACGGATAGCCAGCCCAACACAGGTTCACATGCTAAATAGTATGAGTATTCCCTTGAAAGGAGAATGAACCCAAGAGTGTTTGCAGAAGTAGACTCACTTAAGAGCTTGGGTGTCTCCTCCTTTTCACAGTAGTCACTAGTCAGCTTGCCCTAAGCTTCAGCATTCAGCTTCCACATTTGCACGTAAGTTTTTGTGCTGTTAAGATGCTACACGCTTTGGGGACTGTGTGCCGTCACCTTAGCAGTATACGATCCATTTATTTCTGGTTTACATTTACATCTATTTACCTCAGCACTATGCGATTCATCACCATCATTTTGGCCTGTATTTTTCTTCCATTCTACCCAGGACTGATAAAGCTTTTCCTGAGCATCAAGAAGTTTCTGATTGGCACTATTCATGTTCTTTCTGGCATACTCGATCTGAAATACAGCCAAATAAGGAAGTAAACCAAAGAGTCCAAACAATTCCATTAGGACTACCCTACTTTACCTGCTTTGTAACCTCCTTTTAAAATACTTTAGAAGCTCAGTATAAAAAAACCCCAAAACTTTGGGGAATAAAAGAGTGTGTTCCTTCTCCTCAAAGGAGAGAGAACTGGAAGCAGTTTTGAGATGTTGTGTGGTGTATCCCTCTGCCTCAACTGTTTCACCCTCCCCCACTAGTATCCTACACAAGGATTTGAAAGTATATAGAAGGCCTTGACTCTTTATGCACAGTTTGCCACGTACATAAAGGTACACTGTTAGGATAAGACTGCTGAAGTACTAAGGAATGCTCAGAGATACCCACAGAAAAAAAAACAAAACAGCAAGACTTAAAGAATAAGTCCTTTTTGTTAACAAAGAGTCAGAAAGGACTGAAGTGTTTCTAAATTGCAAGATACTTTCCTCACTGAATGACTCTGTATCAAAACGAGCACTCTAAAACAGGAGTGCCATTTTAAACATACCACTTCTACTTCTGCAATGCTTAAAATTACAAGCAATGGCTTGTAGTTTACAACTCAGCCTGATTTATGACCTCTCCTGAATGACTGTGAAAAACTCTGAATGGGAAATGCACTGTGTTTAGAAAATACATTTAGACTGAGACAGCAATTCCACTTTTCCTATGCCTCTTTTGACCATTTTCCACACTCAAACTACGCCATCGTTTGTTTTTTATACCCCAAGTAAAAGCATAAACTTACCAGACTAACAGTGTGGTGGAGCTGAGAGATTGTCTCCTGGCTTTTCTGTTTAGCATCTCTAACTTTGTTTAAGGCTTGTTGGTAGGCACGTGTGCGGACCTTTGAAGACAGGGAACCTAGTCTAACATAGTAGCTTGGCTTTTGAACTCCAACTTCAAAACCTTCAACTTTTGCAGCTTCTTTCTCTAGATATGTAGAAAGGAAGCAAATTAACCACTGGAACAAAACTTAAGAGGTCTGAGGCAATTTTATTTGCCTAGTAACAGCTGAATACTGGACTTCAGTAGTCCTTTAGCACCAGGGTCAGTTGGTGGACCATCATACATGGAAATGCTTCCTTTCACCCCGCTTCCCTATGAAGGTGCTATAACAACCAGGAAGGCAAAAGGCAGTTTGGGAAGCATGTGGAACCCCCCCCACTATGAGTGAGTAAAAAAAAGGATGATTGCTTGCTTCTCTCCAGCACAATCATTCCAACAGAATCAAACCTTGAATTGGTCTTACCTAGTTCTGCTTCTGTAAGTGGGAGATACTGGTCTACAAGGGTCTCTGATTTAGTGAGAGCACTGTCCACTCCACTGCTCACCATTTGCACCACACGACTTCCCAGGACAGTGTTAATGCTGCCATTGACAACTGACTTGGTAATTTCTACGCTGTCTTGCATTGCTTCTTTAGTTTTGCCCACAACTCCAGTGATTGCATAAGCAACAGTTTCCTTGGCACCAGTCACAGTTGTTGTTACAGCTTCTCTGGCTCCAACAACTACATCCTTGGCATTGGCAACAACCTGCCATAGGAAACAGGTTGATTCACTAAAAATATTTCCTAAGAAGAGCTACATAATCCACAAAAATATATATTTATATACTTGTTCAAGCTTTAGTATCAGTTGTCTAGGAGAAATTCTGTCCTGAAAACATATGTACAATACTAACAAAAACATGACTGCCACACAGCCTTCAGCTCAGAACACTTCAGTGAATGTAATTCAGGCACTATTTGCTTCACACTGAGACGGAAAGAGATATGGACTCAAATTTAAAAAAAGATGCCCATCAGTGAACAGCAGCTATAGACAGGTGTCAAATGGTGGGCAGATTTAACAAAAAAAAAAAGAAAAAAAAGGCTTAATGGCCTCCCCAAAGGCAACAAAAAATTCTACAGAAACACTTTTCACTTTCTCATTGCTTCTAAGCTGTGCTTCAAGCATGGCTCACTAAAATCTGTCTCCCTGTATTTTTGGTGATAACAGTAAAGGGGTACAGCTCTTCTGCTCAGCATATGTACATGGAAAGAACTTACCATGTCAGTGGGTTGATTCAGTATAGGCAGTCTCTCTTCAATTTTGTCTAGACCTATACACGCATAGTTGTTGGCAACTACAACTATAAAAGAAATTACAGTAGTTGGTTTTAATTTGTTTGGGTTTTTTCCTTAGTATAAATAACTCCAATTGAGAATTCCTCTTGAAACAGAGCTCATGCAACAACACTCTTAAAGGAGTTTCTTTTCAGTGAGATTTGAGGCAGCAGAGGCCAAGAACAAGGTGGCTTTGCAGTGCCAGAAAAGCTCACTTGCAGTCATAGAAATTCATTTGATACTTCACAAGCAACCATTAGAACAACCTGAAGCACCTGGCCTTTTGACACTTTGTGAAACCAGACTACTGGTTACAACAGCTTTGTGACACAGTTGCCAAATTTAACCACAAGTTGTTCTGCTGAGAGAAAGTACAAAAGTAGCCTTTGAAACCAGGTGAAAGGTCAGGAAGATGTTGAGCAAGAGACTACATAACCATCTTGCGTATCAAGAAGACTCAGGTTACTATTGCCAAAGCTGTTGTTAAATGATACTCATCTGCAATCAGTTACTCAACAAGCCAAGCGACAGGTTCAGTTAGCTATCTGAAATAGCACTTCAGACCAGCATGACCAAGCTAAATGGTAAGTGCATCGGGTCATATGAAGCAATCAGTTGAATTAAAGTTATCCATCTTTGCCTTACTTTGTGGTTCCAGTTTCTGGATGATAGGCATAGCACTTGTCATGGCTACTGAAGTAATTGTCTTCACTCCTTTCTCCGCTATCTCACATACTGACTTCAGATACGGATGGTTATCCTTTGTGGTGACATAAGCCGTGGACACCATATCATAGGTGGAGCTCACCAAGGGAAGGTTGACAACCCTTGATACAATGTTCTGGTTAAAAGAGAAAAAGGTCAGTTGAATCCTATTTTTCTGAACTAGGCATAGAAACTACAGGGCTAACTCAGACATACCTGCTGTGGATCAATTGCTGCCAATGCCATTTTTTCAGGTCTTGAATTTTACACAGCCTGTGAAAGAAGCATATCTGAGTTATGGCATCCTCATATCTACTTCATCTAATCAACAGACTTTGAAACCAACAACGCTTTTGTAATCAACCCTCTGATCAAGGGGATTGGGATGTTCACATTCTTGCATTCGAGGACTACATTTTTATTGTAACAATTTAGAATTCCCAAACTTTGTTTCCTAATCACTTTGCTTTACACAACACAAGTAGGACACATAGAAGAGACAGGCTTTGAGGTACAGAAGTTCATTGAAGAACTACCAAAGAGTTACCAACTGGTGGATTAATTTATTTTCTAGATGAAAAAAGACACACGTGGGCTTAGGTGTTGAGCCAGAACCAAGAAACACTAGCCAACAAGTCACTAAAACTCTCGTTTAGAATGTCTAAATCAGATGAGGAATCCACCACCAGTATCTTTAATCAGATTAGATCTAGTGCTAGCACAAGGGAGTCAAGTTTGAAATTTGAGTCATGATTATTGTCCAAATCTTGAAAACATATGGTAGACATAAGTACTTATTTTTGGTAACCTCAGCTCAATTCTCACAAGTCATTCCACCATACTCATGGAGTTCATTGTCTGTAGTGCTAAGCCTGATGCCCATGTAGGGCTCAACCTGTTCAGCTTGTGCAAAAATTAACATTCCTGTAAAACACTGAGCATAGGATTTTCCTGTTGCAGAAAATAACTCTCCTTTATGCTAATTTAGGCCTAAATATTACCCATCCAACAGTGAAACAGGCTGCATACACTAGTCATTCAACAAGCCTACACCACTCAATTATTTTCCAACCTGTATTCCCATGGAGAAAACACTAACAGCTCTCCCCATACGAACCCTATTAAAAGGGAGAGGGGCATTGCACTACCACGTAAGGAGAACACACAGAAGTGCACTGTCATCCTATGCACACATGCAGGCTGAGCTAAATCTGCAAGAAGCACTTCTTGCAATGATGGTTTCATGTGACAAATTTCAGGAGATCCTGCGTAAATGAAGGCAAGAGGAAGGAAAGCTAAAAGTCAGTCCTTGAAAGGATTGTGCTTTTCAAGGCTTTCTGCTACATTTGTCAAGGAGCCAACAGCAGCCAGCTTCGTCTTATGTAAGAAAATATCAAAAGGAGTCTGTTATATTCTGCCTGGGGTCAAGTACAACTTTTCCCTGTCACATAATGGGAAACAAAGACAAAGGCATGCTATTAACATTTGACAGGCATATCTGTACATATTAACAAACATACATGTCATAAGGTAATGCCTGTAATGAGATTAGCCACTGTACATGAAACACAAAAGCAGGTAGCAGACAAGGGCCACAGTGGCAACAGCTAAGTTTTCTTTCCAATCTATCAAGTACTGAAATACTCCCAGAAACGTGTTCTGTTCCTCACATAGCATTACAGGTCAGATTACTCGTACAACTGCATTTCACTCTGACCTGCAAAGAATGCTGTAGGACAGGAGAAGAGGCTAAACAGCACAGAATCTAGCCTCTGAAGGAAGAAGGGCTCTTACTTCAAGGATTATTCAGTATTTGTAATATGCCCCAAAAGATCCAGCCACACACGGCATGGATTTGAATTCCAGTCGCTCAAAACAGAGAGCTAGGCTGTTAAGTTATTCCTGCTCTTAAAGACAGGGAAGATAGCTAGGATCTTGCACAGCTTCAGAGATCTCTTGAATAGTTTCAGCTCTGGCAAAAATCAGATCTGCTTCACTGGAGCGGGTAAGCAACATGCCTGAATCAAAAACATTTTGGAGATAGCAAAAGATCCTGAGCAGGAGTCACCAGTTTCGTTTCTACTTTCCCCCTCACTACGGAAAGAAGCTAAAGACCAGAAAGCAGCACCATGAGCCCTGCAGAAGGGCCAGGGCTCTTGACCGCGGCGCCCGAGGGGCAACAGCGCCCCAGTTTTCAGGTGCGACCAGGGACCTCTCTGGGGACGGGGCAGCCCCGCGCCCCTCCCGGGGGCGGACAAGTATCTCGGGACTTTCTGGTCCCGGGAATGCCTTAAGCCGGCTAGGAAAATACACGGGTACTTGGGCCGGGGGACCGCAGGGGAGATGGCGGATGCGGCCCGATGGCGGGTCCCGGAGCCGCAGCCTCTGCGCGCTTCGCCGACAGACTCCACCACATTGCGAAGCCAGCCCCGGGCGCCCGCACTCCCGCCGCCCCGCTCACCCCCGCGGGCGGCCGTACTCACCCGGCC
>JAVFHW010079842.1:14852-50638 GCA_032159205.1 Eurystomus glaucurus suahelicus
CCGCCGCCGCCGACTGGGGAGGCCCCCCCCGCGCCCCGCTATTTATGGGGACCGGCCGTCGCCGGCCGCGCGCCGCCCGCTCTCTCGCGAGAAGGGCGTGCGTCACCGCCGCTGCGCATCACTTCCGCCGCTGGGTGCGGCCGGTGTGGGGAGGCGGGGTTCGGTGTGGGGAGGCGGGGTTCGGTGTGGGGACGCAGGGTTCGGTGTGGGGACGCGGACTCAGCTGCAGCAGCGGCGCGGAGGAGGGGGGGAGGAGGAGGAGCAGCAGCTGGAATAAGAAATCGTAGTAAAGCAAACTGTTGTCCGTCTGGTCTTTCAGGAGAGCGGCTCTCAGCACTTCAGTGCAAGCACAAGGACCAGAGTGGTTGGCCCAGGCTTTCAGAAGGGGCGTGAAGGCCCACAAGTAGCTGAGCCTCAAACAAAATGCTGTCTCTTTTCCCATGCAAATCTTCCAGCTTGTCTGGTTGGGGTGAAAACGAGGCAAGAGGTTTGGCTGTGTTGGTCTTAAATTAATCGTATCTTCCTTCATGCAGGACCTCTTAGCCAGCACTTGCCCCAGGTGGGGCTGGAACATGGTGAACTGGAACTGGAGTCAACTGACTTGGAGACCACCAGGCAGCCGCCCAACCCTAAGTGAGCCGCCTGCTTGTAAAGGCAGAAGAGCCTCAAGTCTTCTCCAGGGCTTCAGTTCAGCGTGCTCACAGATAATCATCTCAGCAAATTTAAACATGCATTTGGTATGCTGTAAGTTTCGTAAGTCCAAAGGTGCACTTCCCTTTTAGCCTGTAAACAAATTAGATGCATGTCACAGTTAGAGATATCAAACCAGCACGGAAAAATAGTTGTAGGCAAAGGTCCTAATACATATTTAAAACTAAAGTTCTGTTTAGCTTGTTGTAGTGACGGGGTGCCAGAAGAGAACAGCTTGACAAGATTAAGACCTAGGCCTCAAGGGTAATCACATGCTACAAAATATAAACAAATTCTACTTACGCCAGCCTTTTTTGCACAAGTATTTTTTCCTAAAGGAAGTTTTAACTTCCTTCCCAGAAAAATTGTTTTTGTGGTTAAAACTAAGAACAAACCAACTTACCTGTAAGCCACAGTGTGCAAATGCTGTTTCTGTTCACTAAACAAAAGTCAGCCATACAGATTATGTTTTAATTTCTACTGCTTAAAGCAGGTAGACTTCTGCTGCTTAACAATGTGACAGGACAACAAATTCCATCAATACAGAGCAGTACAGTACGAAATGTCATTATCTGCCCAGGATAGGAAAAGAATGCACCTTTCCTCATTGAACTGACCACCAAGAAGAAGCTGAGGTCAGCCTACAAGGAAGAGAAGACTTCTTGCAAAGCCTTTGTAGCCAAACATACAACCCATCTATTCATATTATTTACTTACGTATATTCACATATCACAGTGTTTGCTTACTGCTAGAAAGATACTGACCCTTGCTCCCACAGAACACTTATCTTCCTGCAGTGGGTGAGAGGACATATTTTTTTCCAGGCCATTTCAAGAAGGCCTTCCCAAAGAGGTCACTGAGTTTGCTTCTGCAAAGAAACCACTTGTCTCTTCTTGTTCCAGAGTAGAACAGATAGAAGACTATTCTGGAATAAGACAAGGATTTTCACTTCTCTGAACTGCTTTATTATGCCTCTGCATTAGGATGCATACAAACACTACAGACACTCCACTGTTCTCCTTACATCATTGTTATCTGAGATCTCAAGTTGTTTCTCATTCACAGTCATGTGGCTTCTCAAGTGTAAAATATTCAATGCACCCATGACAACCACAAAATGAATTAACTCCTTTTGTCAGGGGTGTTTGTAGTGGGAATTCTAGAATATTCCGGGGATTTTAGTTACTAATATGTACTAACTTTATTTGAAGTACTGGAACACCTGTGACTCACACAGCCCAGGGACACGCTTTGCCAGAATGCAGTAATTGGACATAGTATCAACCCTTGGCAAGCTAAGAATTCAGATTCTGGACAGATTTCTTCACAGCAAGGTGCCCTTCTGTATTCAATAAACTAAGGCTTATCCAAAATTCTTAAAAACTAGGAACTTGCCTCTTGAGAACCTTGTCTTGGTAACAAGGCTGGGGAGAGGAAGGGAATGTGTGTGGAATGTGTTACCTCTTGGATGGGCCAAATTCTTCAAATACCTCAAAACAGTGATAAGTATGGTCCCAGTCAAAACTGAAGAAGAGGAAGGAGGACAGCATCAAGTAAGGCAATAGTAACAGATAACACAAAAGCATGCCACAGCAGCCTTTGCTGAAAGAGGAAGGCAATAAAAATATAACCTACCCTTCTCTTCCGTAGGGCAAAGGCAGGTGATGCATCAAGTCATATGATGCATCTAGTGAAAGAAGTTTCATTCTTTCAATCTGAGTAACACATTAGCACATTCATCCATCTAAGTCCATTTAATTAACATTTTAGAACAGAAGACAACCTACCTATGCTTCAGAGAAAAAATTAAAAGGTATGAAATTATGCATCAGACAATAAACATACCTATGCTCTGGTGCATCTCTTTTAAGCTCATTATAATACCCTCCATGATAGGGAATAGTTCAAGTTTCAGCCTCACAAGCTTTGTAGCTCTGACAGAGATAGCGGCAACAAATAGAATTCAGGTCCTTCAACTTGTCTTATGACCTTGGTGAAGCATAGAGAAGGAGCTGCACTCTTGCTACAGTGTCACAGCTCAGAGTGGGATGGTGGCTTCCTAGCAGCTAAGAGCCATGTGGGAGAAGAAGGGCTGGTCCCAGGTCCCACCACCCCAGCCAGAAGCAGGGGAGCCAGTGTGGGGGATGGGCAGCTGGGGCAGCTGCAGCCTCAGAGACTGGGAAGCTGGTGAGGACTGAGATGGGCCAAGGCCAGGCTGGAACATCAGCCCCAGCAGAGCCCAGCAGGGCTGGCAAGAGCTGGAAACTGGCCCTGCTGCAAGCATCACTGGAGCAGGGGCTGATGGCCACAGGGGCTCACATGGCAGGATGGGGGAGGCCAGGAGGGCCAGTAAGCCCTGTCGCTGCCATCCAGGCCCTGACAGACACTTCCAGCTAGTTGCAGGTACTTTCACTTCACCTATGAAGCTCATGAGAGCAGGGTATCAGCTGTTCACTAACAGGGTGACAGAAAGGCCAAAGGGGAGAGCAGTGGTAATGTCTGTGGTGACTTGAATGGGCTAATACTATTCCTTTAGGAAGAGATGTAGTCTAACATGCTGTGCCAGAGCTGACTTGACAGCCGGAGCATGAGTATATTGTCAAGATCTGATACCTGATACGAGGATCTTCACCTGGCCTCATGGCAGGTAGATGGAGGGATATCCCATAGAATCAAAAACGGAGGAGTGAGAGCTCTCCCAACAGATTAAACCTACTTTTATTTAAAAGTAGGCATGCTTCCACGTAAAGATAGCTAACCAGAGTCTTCACTCAGTCTTTAAGGTGACTATTCAAGAGATGACATACTCTTAACCATGTTAGGAGAAACTATCCATGCTCTAGTTACCCATCCCTGGAGACATTCAAGGCCAGATTGATGGGGCTCAGGCAACCTGATCTAGTTAGAGATGTCCCTGCTGACTGCAGGGGGGTTGGACTTCATGACCTTTGAAGGTCCCGTCTAACCCAATGCATTGTATCATTCTATTATTCTAGTCCTGCAAGGTGGCCCCGTGGAGTTTTCAAGAAAGCATGTCCTGTCACAGCTGTAGGAAGCTGGCAGGCTTTAAAGGACTATCTCCAGCCACAGTCTGAGGCTGTCTGGAGTTTGCTAGAAGCAGAAGAGAACTCTGACATGCCTTCCATGCCTCACATCCTTACCAGTAGCACTAGCACTGCAGTACTTGGCAGTCAGAATTGCTATAGGGACACAAAGAGAAAGATGTTCAGAGCTGTGAAAGACAGAGGTTTCATGGTCCACAGTGTAAATAATCAAGTCAGTTGATTATAATGGTTCCACTGGCCTTAAAGATTTCTAACCTTCAAAGCACATTTTTCTTTTCCATGTTTATAAAAGTTGCTTTGTCACATGAAGTACAAGTGATTCCATTGAACTGGGAATCAACATACTTGTGTTGGACACCCTGCAACTGTTATCTGTGAAATGACACAACTATCATGGCTATCCTCCCTCAGTTCTCTCACTTTCCCTGTTCTTTCCAATCCCACAATAGTCTATTTCTAGGCTTTGTAATTCTGCCTTGCACCATTCTGGTTTTGGACTTGCAGCTAACCCCTTACCCATGTAAGCTGCCTATCTACCTTATTCCTTGGTTTGGGGGTTAAGCTTATTGTATGTTCCTGTATGAAAAGCTTTCCCCTGGTCTTGGTTAATCATGTCGATAGTATCCCTGTGACTCACATGGTTTTTCCCTCTCCACGACAGGATATTAGATTTGTGAGGTTTGCCTAAAAGTAAAGCACTCCCAGCTTTCGTTTCTGGGCAGCATGCTCTGCTGTTTTTCTCTGTAACATGCTCCATTTCCTCTGGAATGTACTTATCTTCTGATGTGTCCTATCTTTTGTTAGCTGTCCAAAGGTCATTACCTCTTACCTCTTCAGCTGTTAAACTGACATCTGCTCCAAAAGAGAGGAAGTGGGTAAAAGGTAGTTCTCCTCTGAACACTTCAAGAAAAGCAAAGGCAAGCAAGAGTACTATCAGTTACAGCCAGAGAGGCACTAATGCCCATGTAGTGAGTATGAACCACCCCCACAACAGATATGACGTGTTTAATTAAGACAGAAGTAGAAGGAAAGGGACTGACTCATGCTGCCTTAAAGGGTGTTCTGGTTTGAGTTAGAACCAAGCCAATTCTGTTCAGTGATTTTACTTTTCAGCTCAGTCTCTTCTAACTAACTGCAATTTCTGCAGCTAACAGCATGTTTTTGCAGAGTGTCTGTTTCTAGCAGTGATAACACTTGATGTTTGGAGTTACTACCAAGGATTGGTATGCAGACCAAGGTCACTGCTAACTCTTGCGTACCACATCGGGGGATGCAAAAAGTGAAAGGCTGCACCCGCGGGGAGGAGCGGCCAGGACAGGTGACCCTAAACTGACCAACGAGTGATTCCATCCCATCTACGTCACACTCAATATAAAGCTGAGGGATCATGAGGGTCTCAAGCTTTTTGCCCTTTTTTGGCCCTTTGCCCTTTTTCCTTCTCATCAATCCTTCCACTGGCCTTCACTGCCCCTGGGGGCCTTCTTCCCTTCTCGGACCATCTCGTGCCTTTGATCCTGATTCGGGTGTTTCTGAACCCAGCTCCTGAACCCAGTTCCTGTCGGCTGCTGAGCCCAGTCTGGGACTTTACCAGTGCCTGCTCCACAGTCTCAGTGGTGATGGTGACGTAACTGCCATCAGGGGGAGGCTGGGTTCGATACTGATTTTGTATATATTTGTATATATCCCATTTTATCATTATTATCTTCATTAAAGCTGTTTTAGTTTTCTTTTCTAATCCAGAAGCCTCTCTCTCCTTCCCTTCCTCTCCCATTTGGGAGGGGAGGGGACCATACATCTCTCTCCCTTATCCACTTTCTCTTCCTCTGTTTGGGGGGGGATAGAGGGGTTAACAGAGAGCGTCTATTGTAGGTCTGGTGGATCGAACCTAAACCTTGACAAAGGGGCAGGGAATTAATTACACATACTGTGCAGGAAACGTTTACTCATTCAGCTACTGTTGTCTATAACCCTGCCAGATGTCATCAGAAGGCTAGGCAGCAATGTGTTGTTATGGTAATGTGCAGCTCCTTCAGAAAGATCACAGTAGGCTTCATGTCTCATATGACATGAATGTTATAACTCCCATCAGCCTACATATAGCTCTGTAATTTTCAGGCTTTATGTACTCAAAGACACTAGATGAGGCCATGACAGAAGTTACCAATAAGGCAGTCTGGTTTAAAAGACAAATTGCTTCATAATAACATACCAGCAAAAAGAAAAACAAATATTCTAGGTGTTTGGCAGTTATCTAGGTACTATCAGTTAAACAATACAGCAAGTTTTGTTATCAATGTTAAAATGATCCCATAATTGTTTTATTGTATTGCATTAACACTCAGGAGATGCCATTATGGGTGAGGATTTTGTTATCATCAGTGATAACAGTGACATTCAAGAATTCTCAACATGATGCATACAGTCTCTTGAAGACAATTCTGTCAATATTAGCCTGGTGAGTTTCGTACGATTTCATCTTCAGGGAATTCAATCAGGGTTTTTTTTGTTTATAATAGTAGACCTAAACTACAGACTCCTTCTTAGACAATATAGTTGTGATATATTTACTGGGCTGGATATAATAATAGTTGCCACTTGCATTTGACTGATGCCATAGGAACACTAGGTAACAACACATTCAATGGATTTTGCTACGATGACATTATCTATTAAGCTACTCCAATACTTTCACTCATTTCTACTTCACCACAATGCATTTGTTTTACTCTGTACACTACACCCATGAATACCGTCACTGCCTACATGTAAGGTCATCTTCTCAGTCAGAATTTGTAACACAACCAGAGAACACTCTATTGGCTCTTTTCAAGGCATTCTAATGTGGATGTTATTTTTAAGAGTGCACTGCCATTTCAGTAGACATATGTGAGTCTGAGAAAGTTAAGGGGCTGAAGATTATCTAATATTGGCAATTGCTTTGCTAGAGATATGTTCTCATATTAAAGATTAGTACATTCAGATGACAGAAATTTGTTTCAGTACAGTGGTTTATGTGTCAACTGGTGGTCTGACAAAAAAGATGGTACAATAGTGGAACACAACATTCAACAAGCTCCAAGTTTCCTCAAGAAATTGCACAAAACCCCTCATGTTGGGGAAGCCTGTATTATCTAAAAGCGATACTGAGAAATTTTAATAAATCAGAACAATATTAAGTGTGGCTGCTGGTCTATCAAATTTCATTTTGGTATTGGTAGGAATCACTTCAGTGAAGAACGAGGATATCTCTGAAGGCAATGGCTTTAAGTGTCAAAGACCAAAAAGAGTCAGACTGCTCTTTAAGGGAAAAAAAGCCATGAGTCAAGAGTGACCTCAGCACAGGCAGGGTATAGTCCCACAGGGTCTGTCTGAATGGGGTACCAAACAGGGTCAGGTTCAGGTTGGTGGTGACAACAGGTCACAGCAACAGTCTAGTAATCATCAGATAAGGCAAAGTAATGAATGAAGTTCTAGATGAAGTCAGGAAGTCCAAACAATTCAGGAGCAATAAGAGGCATGAATGGAGAAACGTACACATCCAACACCACTCAGGCGAGGACAGGATGCTCAAGCCTGGACTTAAAGGGGACTCCTGGGCCATGGGCACAGGGTGCATGGGTGATGGTCCCCGGTAAGACCAGTTAAGACAATTAAGGCTTGTAAATACACTTGTGTCCCTGACATAATTTGCAATTTATGCCCTTAAGATGTCCTGTGGATGCTGAGATTTGTGTATTTTTCTCCACACAGTTTCTAGGTGATGATAATGATTCTAGATCAGCTGATGGGATGACAGTTATCATAGAGAAGGCTAGAAGACACATTAATAGATCACTATTTCACTCCCCTGACTGAAAAGAAGAGCAATAGTATCTGTCATTTCTGACAGAAATCTGTTCAATCTGTTTTTAAGACTCTCTGACAATAGAAGTTTCACATCACACACAGGCAATCTGTATCCTACTGTTTATAAAATTTCCCCTCATGTTTCTGCTGAGTCTTTCCCAATGCATTTCAAACACATTGGTGGCTCTTCTGTCCTCTGCAAAGATAGCAACCAAGTATTCCTCTTCTCTTCTGTAGGTTGAATAACTTGGTTCATCCAGCCCTTTTTCTTAGGTCAAATTTGTTACCCTCATGATACTAATTCTTATAAATTATCTCAGTTTTTTTCTCAAGTATAAGCACTGTGCTCAGACGGAAACCCTCCTAATCAATCCATATTACCAAGATCTCACTACAGTATTGGCCTCTGTCTCAGTATTAAAGCAAGGTTGGCCATACAGAGCTAGCCTTCAATCTGTTCTCAGGCTTCCCTGAAGAACACCTGCCTGACAAATTGTTCATTGTCTAGTGCCTGTATTGATATTTTGATATCAGACAACATCCTGCATTCTACGTTAGTAAATTTCATCTCATCTTTTTATTTAGACCATATCTTCAATATCTCAAATAAGCCAAATTAATTTTGAAATATCATGCTTTCCTTCATATTTCAAGTTATTTATAGTGGATTATATTTCCCTCTTTGAAGAAGAAGACTGTCAATGTAACATAACTTCAGACAGAATAGCATTCAGATGCCCTTCTAAAATGTCCCGTGAGTTATCAGGGTTTTCCATAAGACTGTTACTACAAATCATGTAGCTCCTGACCTTTGAAACCTGACAAGGTGTGATTCAGATTAGTCATTACATTATGTACTCTATTTCTTAAAAGAAAATAATTTTTTTGTTGTTGTTCAGTAGCACTGCAAGTACCTAACTGTTCTCTAGGACTACAGTGCTTAGCAAGGTGCAAATCTATGTAATGCACATACAGTTGGGCAGGATGCAGGAATGGAAGAGGGTGCTGTTAACTGTTTATGAGAGATGCGGAAAGTAGAAGTTACTTATTTTAAGTCGTACAGCGGATCACTGGCAATACCGAAAGGAGAATTGAATTCCACTGAAACCCACGTTGCATCACTGAGCAGTGAAACTTTTAATAGTGACAAATTGACAAGTAGCACTCAAGCCTTCACCAATAGAAACAATTCTATAGTTTTAAATCAGACCAATGAGTTAGCTATCTTGAAATTAAAAAAATAAGAGGAAGGTTTTTGTTTCTGTGCCTTCTGTGCCTTCTTCTACAATCTCCTCAAGTTCCACAAAAGACTGAACACATTCAGGGAGAATCTCTTTACTGATTTAACCCTCTCTACTGCCCTTAGGAGTTTATATTACATGCTACTAGAAATTTTCACTTTCAGAGAGCATTTCATATTAATTATTTTTAAAAAGAAATATTAAACTTGACTACAAAAATCATAGTCTATATGAGCTTTCTAGAATACATCTATACCATTCAGCACATGGGAATCCAGCATAAATAAGCTTCACAGGCAATCCTGAAAGAGTTAAATCAATCTCTTTGGCTCTAGCATAGGACACCCTATCCTTTTAGTTTCATTTTCCTTACTTATCACCATTATAAAGTCTGTTTTTTAAGTTATGATTAAAAACTTTTGTTACAGTCAGACCCAGGTTCCATTTTTGCTATGTGTATTCCTGACTGTGGACTCCAGAGCAAACAGCGAAGTAAGATTGGGTGCTCTGTCTTGATATTGACATAGATGGGACTTGGCCACTTCTATCACATTCACCTGCAAGCCCGATACACTTGTAAAGGATTGTAGGGAAAGATGGATTTATTGTTGGCTTATACCATATCTAAACAGTCTTTTCTTTTCACAGCTTTTTCTTTTCCCTCAATAATGAAGAATACTATTCTATCTTCTTTTCCTTATGACAGAAGAAAATTGCCAGAGGTCTCTAATGCATAAAGGATTAAATCTTAAATAAAACATTAACTGTCCAAAGATGGTAGTTTTAAGAAAAGGCTTAAACAGTCCCTCAAGATCCTAGGAGAAAGGTGTTCCACAGAGATCAGATCAGCCACTCTTCCTCAAAGATAAAGGAAGCTCCTTTACCTGAGCATTCCAATTTAGAGCAGTACTTTTCCTTCTTCTTTCATAGGTTGTCATATAAGACTTTGCCACCACAAAAGCTAAGATATCTCCTGTTGTTCCCACCTAAATAACATTTTTTTTCCTTTTTAGAAACCAGCTGCTTATTCATAACTAACTACTCCTTTTTTCATCTGGGTCTGAGAATTTCCTTTATTAAGCTCAAAGAGGTTCCTCACCAGAAGGATATTTATTTTCATACATTACAATGAAATCTAAGAGGTGTGCATTAAAAAACATTCAAGCTTTCTCTACTTAAATTTCCTTTTATTTGATAGAGAAACAAAAGCCAGACAGCTAATGTTAATCATTTCTAGCATTACTGACTTCAGGGCTTCTACGCTGACTTAGCTGCAAAAGATCGTTCTGCAAAAGCCTTTGGAGACAGAATCAAGTCTCAGATCTGACAGTGTGGGAAACATTCTTCTTTTGGAACCCAAGGAGGCTTTCACTGCAGCCTTGCTCTTGCTCCTTCACATATGTCCTTCCTTGCTACTCTGAGGTTTCCACAAGCTCCCTACCTTTGTGGCTTCTTTCTTAAACAAGGCTACATGGATTTCTCTTTAGAAGCATGATAGTGTCCCGGGGGAGCACTGGTCAGTGTACTTTTGACGAGATATTGGCCTTGAATATGAGCTACTAGTGTGCAACTAGTGCATGGAATTATTAACAAACCCTGGTTAAACTCCACTTGGCTGTTTTGCCACAAGCTGTAAAAATGACTCATCTTTTACTGTAGCACAGAGTTCACCAACTCAGTAGTTCAAATACTGCTATTAAAACAGGCTGTTAGGTTCTTGCTGAACAGTGCTGTGCAGAGCGTGCATAAGATGCCAGAATTATTCCACATATACACAAGATGATGTGTTCTAGTCAGTGATGCAGAGAAGTGAGAATCAGCACATCAAGGTTTGAAATCCACTGGTAATGTAGAGGGCCTCCCCAGACTTCATAATGGCAAAACATACTGGCTAAACTTGTGATCCAGAAGTTTTTATCACTGTGTTAGCATGCCATTCCTCTCAAACTCATCAGCTCCATTGAGAGGCAGAGCATTGAGAGGCAGACCTTAGGCATCCTGTTTCATTAACAGTGTTGCATGGCTTCCAGACTGCATATGCTTGTCTCCCAGTCACACTGGAGCATAAGGCTGTGAAACTGAAGTCTCTCTGTGTTTACTACCCTAACTTACAGAATTTGGACCTAGTTACTTCATTTCTCCATGTCTTCTCTAAAAATGCTTCATGGGAATGCTGTGAGATTTAATTGGTTGTTTACTTCAGAATGTTTTTCCCATATTCAGAAACAGAGACCCTTATCCACAGTGTCCAAAATCAACAATAAAGTCAACTTAATAAATCAATAATGCTAGTGTAACTTCTTTAGATTGATATTCTGTTGTGCTTTGTAATGTAATGTTGTCCTTTTTCAAATTGGAAAGTCTGGGCAGGTAGCTAACATGACTTTGCACAAGGACAAACTCTTCCTCAGCCTTAACTGCAGTTTCTGAATACTCAACACCTCTGAAAGGCATGCCCAAGTCAGACATTCAGTATCAGGATGCCTTGGAAGCTGAGTTCAAGCTCTCAGTGCCTTAATTTTCCCAACTGTAAAATAAAAATGTTGAGTTTATTTTGTTATTAATACATAAATATGAGATGCTCAGTGACCTTCAGTCTCTGGGGCAGTTTTGATCTACAGTCCTACATAGATATGTCTGTCCAACAAATTTGTAGCAGAGGCTTATGAACATCAAGAAGCCAAAGAAGAGACTTCATAAACCAGATTTGTGTCTTTGATAGCATCTCAGATGCAACAGGAGTGACTGAAAACAGGAAGAGTAAGGGGGCAGCTGAACAGCTGAGAGCCAACAGGGCTGAACCCTAGGCTTGCCATCACAGGCAACTCATCAATGAGTTCTCCTGACTGGAGAAACAAGATTCATCCAAGAGTGACTCACATTTATTGTAAACTGATCTGTTTAAGCACTGTGAGGCTCATCCATGTTGATTACTGTTTCTACCATGGAATTTCCTGGCATTGTGCATTAGGAGTAATAGGTTTGCATAAAGGACAGAGCACACAGGCTGCCAAGGGATATAACAGTGCATCTGGAGTACAAACGTAGGGCTGCCTGAAATATCTGTCACAGGAATACTGGTCATCCTGTAATCTGCTTGTTAAAAAAACGTTTTTCTCAAATCATCTGGTTTGTTAAGAGGCAGTAAACAACAGCTGTTTTGGCAATGATTTTAAATTCCACTTTGATATCTTAATCAAGATTTAATAGTCCCAAGTCCTAAATTTCTCTTTGATTGATATCTTGCCCACAGAATACAATCCAAACATCTGCTGTGCTCTCGTGGGGTTGAAAAGGGCTAGTGAATTGCAGAAGAGCTGCTTTAGAGTGGTTTATTTCACCTCTAGCTTGAAAAACATACTGTTCAACTCTTAAGTATTTCAAAATGCTTGTGAATGATGCTGCGAGGGTCATTCTATTGTGCACAATGCTTCCATGTGCAAAGACATCCATGGAAAGCCTTCTCACATACTTAACAGTACCTGTATATGCTCTGAGACGTTGTTATTTTGGGCATTAGAAACATACTTACTCTGTTGTAAAGAACTTCTATATTGGCGGGTGGTGAGTTGCAGAGCTTTGCACAGAGATTTAATTTTTGACCTATTGGTCATTCTTGAGGTTACCTTAACATTTCACAAGCGGACTTAGCTCATCCACCGCAAGCATATGAATAACCCCATGCTTAGGAGCTGGATCAATGCCTACTGAAATGAGTGGAAAAGCTTCTACTAGTGTAGAGGCATCTGTATCTAATCTAGAACTCTTAATAGCTTTGTCTTTGCTATAGGATGGGGAAAAGTTTTCTTAATCTGAGCAAGAAAATATTCTTCATCTGAAATAAACAAAAATTAATTTTAATGAAGAAAAAGTGTTTGCAGGTGTCATATAGGTAGGAGAGAGTTGGAAACCTGGTACTTAATCTGTTAGCTTGTGTGAAATCTATACCTTCCCTGATTATATATTTAGTAGGCTTTTTTTTTTTCAAGAGACGGCTAAGAGACATAAACCAGCATGTTCTTTTCCTGATCCAGCTTTGCAAGTGGAAGAGGTTATTTTCCCAAGCTATTTGTCTTCCTTCTGCTGTATGAAGTTACTTTTTAATCAGATTTATTGGCAAAGGACTTCCTTGGAGTGTTTCTTAATTTATGGTAAGAACAGCTGGGCTCACTTGGACAGGTTCAAGGCAGATAACAAGCAACTTGTGCTAGGCTGTGGGGTGATGTTTCTCAATGTCCTATCCCCTGAAGTTCAAGGAAAGCTAGTTAGACAGACACTGAAGGTTGTTTGTTGTCAGCTCCTGTTTCCAGTTAAAGCAACAGGAGTACAGACTTCAGCAGGTCCATGACAGTCCAAGCCTGTAACAGCAACTGAAACAGAGCCCAGAAGGAGAAGAAAATGCACTTAAAATAAAAAACAGTATCTTCATAAGCTTAGTTGGATTTCTGAAAGTGGAAAAAGTTTGGTTCTTCTGCGCTATTTTGTTAAGTATATTCTGAAGGTTTAAAGAAACTGTTCTTCTTTCCCACATTCTTCACTATTATTCCATCATCTAGGCAGTCTATACTACCAGGGCAGGATTCCATCTGTCATGGAACCTTCACAAAATTTTTTGACAGCTCAGTAATTACCCATTTTAATGTATCCGCTTGTATCATGTTCACATAGAATTAACAGAATTAATATTCATCCCCCATTTGTTATGGAGGGGAGCAACCACATTTGTTTCAGGATATTATGACCCAGTGTTCTGAAATCTGTACAAAATTCACTGAAGAGAAGCTGAAATGCAGTTTAGTGAATAAAAACACCAAGTTAATTTTTCTTTGATGCCCCTGCAAACAGATTAAATGCAAAGGCAAAAGTATACAAAGAAATGGAGAAGAAACTGCTACCCTAACCTGTTCCCAGTTATCTACTGTTTCGTGTTACACCAGATGTCAATGCCCTCTCAGATCTGCCAAATGAGCCAGTTGTGTAATACTCCTCAACTTACATCCATCAAAATAAACTTGGCTATTTCAGATAGCTTAAATAACATTGTTAACTCATTTCACATTGCTTCATGTGTTTTAATGAATGAGTAAGTCACACAAGCAGCTCCACTGCTAGATCTGAAACTCTAGTAACCCTTAGTAAGGGACAACGATCTGCTCCATTAGCATTGGTGAAACAAAATGTTGTTATGTCTCCCCTGTACAATACCATAGTCATGCAGGAAAGTCATCACAGAACAAAACTTGGTAGGATTACATTCACAACAAAGTAAAATTTTATATGCAAGTAGTCTCCCCTAGGATTTCACTTTGAAACACTTCAAACGAGGGCTTGGCATAGTGCCCTGATAATCTATTTGTAAAGCCCTGTTCTGTAACCAAATAAACAATAGGTGTTGAACCTATGAAAAACTCTACAGTAGGCCAGTGAAACTGTACTCATAAGCAATTTCAGGTCAAAGGTAAAACCAGCTTGAATTACACGTACAGAACAGGAACAAAGATCATTTGTTTGAACTACATATTCCAGTCATGCAGTGGATCACAGAAGGAACAGAGCAGCTTGACTACAAAAGGGAAAGAAGCAATTAAATGCTAAAGGTCATCAGTTTCTTCTGTGGAGTGCATCAACATCAGCTAAAGTTGCAATTATATTTTGTTTGTACATTTACTTCAGATATAGTCTTGAAAGGGATATGCAGCATGAGTGCCTGTTGCAGATGGGTGTAGTTCCCCTTTTTGGTCAGCAGTTTTCTACAAGCAGACTTACTTCTGGTTTCTAAGCTCATAGTTTCCTGGGTCTGCACAGTTACTTTCATTGTTCTGACTCTGGCATGTTCACAGGTGCAGGTTTCTCTCAGGATAACTAGCAGTGTGACTGCTTCAAACACCAAAATAAATGCCAGACCTGTATGTATACTAATACGTACAAAATTAACAAGAACTCTTTTAAATGCTTTATATCCTGTAAAGCAAGATAGCAGAAAAGTATTATCTCTTAGGAAACTAAGTGCTGTGAATGCATCCCTCCTCCCAGAGGTTTAGCTTTCTGGGCTGAGGATTCAAGAAGGCCTGAGCTAACTGTCACTGTGAAGCACAGGCTAGCTACTCCATAAGGGAAGGCAGCTGGGAGCTGAGGCCAAAAGCTTGCCAGACCTGTCTCACAGTCTCTGAACAAAATCAGTAGGACTTGCTCAGATGTACTGGCTTTGGCTGGGATAGAGTTAATTTTCTTCATAGTAGCTCTGTGGTGCTGTGTCTTGGATGTGTGACCCAAACAGCATTGATAGCACACCAGAGTTTTAGTTATTGCTGAGCAGCTCTTAGAAGGCTCAAGGCCTTTGCTGTTCCTCACACTGCACCACCAGTGTGAGAGGGCTGGGGTGGGCAAGGAGCTGGCACAGGACGTTCATTACTTTTGCTTTTATTTCATGTGTAGATTTTGCTTTAAACTGTCTTTTTCTCAACCCATGAGTTTTCTCACTTTTACCCTTCTAATTCTCTCCTTCATGCCATTAGAGGTGAGTGAGCAAACAGCTGCATGGAGCTGAGCTGCTTGATGGGGTTAAACCACAACACCAGAAAGTGCAGCCAGAGTCAGCCCATAGCTCAGGGCATCAGGGCAAGTTCAGAGTAATGAGACAGGGTCAAGGTGAAGCCAGGAATACAAGTCAGCAATTCAGAGTTAGGTTCAGGCCCTGTGAGGGTAACACAAATGATCATCTGGCAGGTCCACAGTGATGAGGAAGGTCCAAGGTCAGGCTGGGACATCATCCTATGGGTCAGGGCCTGGGCCCAGTTTAGTGGTCCAATGGCCAGGCATAGGCAGGGTTACGTTGCAGTGGCAGCTGTACCTCAGGTGGGATCCAAGCACTAGTGCAGAACCTTAGATCAGTTCCCACAGGATGCTGATGGCTTCCTGCAGTGCTATCTGGAAGGGCTGTCTCTGGGAGTGATCTTTCCAAGGTCACTGGAGGCAAGGGGCAGTCCTCAGCTATACTAAATTGGCCATGAGCACAGGCAGCCAAACCTTCAGGAGGAGGGCTGGTCTCAGGGCCTTTGGAACAAGTGTATGTCATAGCCTTAGTAACAAACACCTGCTGACAGGAGAAAAAAAACCTCACTCGGGTCCTGAGAACCCTTCTCATGTACTGCCACACCAACTTCTTGATCCTTCCTGTCTTCTTTGGCTCTTTCCTTCTTCAGCCACATACTTAAAGTTTCTATACTTAAACTTAAAAGCAGAAGGATGATACAAAAGGAAAGCAGAAGGGAATGCTCTATAAGTTACCACGTGCTAGCTTAAAAGAGTTAACAGTATGTCTCTTCCTTAAAGAATTTACACCAATAGATTTGGAAATTCATCCCAGTTTAGCTGCTTGGTAAGTAGCAGTAAGGTTGTGACTAGTCTTTCAAACAAGAATTAAGGCAGGTGTCCAGTAACCATCATTTTAATTGACGAAATTGCTGATAATATCACATAAGAACAAATACCCAGAATCCTCTGTGAGTGAATTTTTAGCCAAATCCCAGCAAGCAGGCACTGAATCCACAGGTGCACACAGATGCATTTGAATATCCATGTCCTTCCTGCCCCAGCAAGGGGAGTATCCCAGAGGGCTTAATTTCTGAAGACTTATTTTCTGAACTTCTGCAAAATAATATCTGGGAGGCATCTCTCCCTTGTATCTTAAGCAAGTGAAACCTATCTTAACTATTACCTACAAGAATATCATTCACTAGTCTTTCTTCCTCACCCCTAAAAAAAGCCCAGGCTTCCCCATCGTCTCTTATTTTTGTCACAAAAAGGTTTTATTGCAGGTATGCTTTTAGTTCAGTCAATATTCCTAATCTAGCTAAACTGTCATAAAAAAAAAAAAAATTGCATATCTTGTAAAGTTAAAACCCATTCCTTTTCTACTGCTTACATTTAAAAACTCAGGTTTTTTTCTTTGACTCAGAACTATTCAGCTAATTCTGAAGTCCTCTCCTGTGGAACTATTTTTTCTGGATGTGAAGTAACAGTGAGTCAGCGAGTCAGCAGACAACAAGCTTCCTGAGTGAAGTCAGCAGACCCTCTTTCCCCCTGTTCTGTAGTATAGTAGGATGTGTCAGCCAAACGTTGCCAGTCAGCTATACATATTTACCAGGACTGCCTCATAGTTCATTTTTGACCTTTCCCCTAGTTTTTTTTTTGTGTGTGTGTGTGCTTTCCTAGTCTTTTGTATCAAAATCAAAACCCTTAAATTAAAAACTAAGGAAACAGATTCACAAATTAGGGTTTCTCCCTCATTCTTTTTTACTTGATCAGCCCTCTGACCAGTAAGAACATTTACACAAATATTGAGGGTAGAACTAATCAGGTAGCAGAAACACAATAATTTATTCCATTAAATAATTAATGTTAGTAATTCATTTTTTGCTAAATCCCTTCAGTGGGACCTACTTATAAAGCTCTGTTTCTGATAAAGCTAGAAGATTATGGAGCTTCTAGCAGAAAACAAACATCATGGATTCCTTTATAAGCATGTCTTGTTTCTCGAAACAGCCACAACTAAGAAAAGCAAAGCAAAAACAACCCACCTCCGTGCTATTGTTTCATAAGAACTTTCTGTAAATGTCATTTCAAAGACAAAATATGAGCCTTCTGAAACCACGAGGGTCTTCTCAAAATGCAGTATACACTATTTGGAGCACCCAACATCCTAATGGAAATTATACTAACAGTAATAACTATACTCAGAATGATTTTGCACTGATAATTGAGGATATAAATACCCAATTAGGAGTGGAAGAACATTCTTTCTTAAGCAGCTACTCCACATCTGACAGTCCTAATTATCAAACTTAGAAAACACATATAAAAACTTGGTCTTAGCAAATTTCTTAACTTGGCACAATTTTGAGTTATACTCATGTGATTTGTCTAACATCCCCCAGGGAGCAGGCAGAGATTCCAACAGGTATTGCATGAATCTCTCAGGATTTGGAGGCCAGTCCTCTATGGCAGTTATTCTGAGGAAAAAGATTGTATTTTCTTAGTTTATTGGGAGATAATGGTTCATTTAGATCTGAATCAAAATATGAAAATAAAGCATTGTGTTGTAAAATGGCTGGTATTCATAAACTGAGACACCATTTGAAACCATGAAAGTACATATAATTTAATAATTTTGATGCAAAGGTTGTCCCCCCACATGAAAGAGCCACAGACCCTTGTATTTGCTTTTGTAAAATGACTTGACTTTCATGCTCACTATCACATCCATTTTTTGAAAGACAGCTCTTACGAACTTACTCAAATGGCTTGAGTCTGTTGGCTTCCAGGCAAACACTAGTGCAGCTGGATTTGAATAAAAATGAGATGTGACCTATAGACCATTACAGAGAATAAGTATACAATTCATAAGCCTGCTAGTCTTCTTACTTCTTAGCAACTATGGCTTTAGCCATAGTTTTTCAGCATTTTTCTTCCAATACTCTCAGCCCAGCACTGATCTTCCCAGCTTTTCTCACAAAGCTTCAATCAAAGTACATAAATAACTTAAAATGAGTAGATTTCTTTTCTTGCTCTTTGCATATCCACATTGTTTGTCACTGTCAGTGAAGTGTAGAAACTTTTGTAGCTGTGTCACAGCTAGACCATGTTTAACGGTCCACAGTGAAATGAACTGTTTATAAAATAACTATTTTAAAATATTGATTTTTTTTTTACAAAACTAATGAGCTCTATATGCTCACAAGCTCTTAAGTATATTGTTTTCTTGAGCTTTTGTGTAAAAGTTACTTCTGCACGGCTGTATGATTTTAAGAATAATTTCAATTATTTATTTAGGAAAACCCATTCCCTGTTTCTCTTCACTGACATCTTAGATATAGATAGTAGCAAACTAATCTTCTGGTAGTTTCCAGATATCATTTTATTATAATTTTGCTATTCCTACATGAATTTTTTAACAAAACTAAAAATAATTTTGATCTTGTGGGCTTACTGATATTGTCTTTCATTTTTCCAGCAAAGGAACAAGAAATTATTACCTTTTTTTGGTTCATTACAGATCCCACTGTTGTTAATAAAATGCTTACTGCAGATCTCAATTAGATTAAGTCTTTTGAGGAAAAAAATGAAGACAAGGTAGCAAAAATACACCCACCCTTCTTTGTAATATTTGTATGTTCATTACTGAATGAAAAGTCATTATGAATACTTCGTTTGTTTCCTCTTATGTTAGTAAGTTGTATTATCTGCACATTATCTGCACTTGAAGAGTTCTTCACATTCCACTCATGCCTATTCTGCAATATATATATAAATAACAGTAAAGAATATAATAGGTAATATGATCTTTGTGACAATAATAATTACTGTGGGTACCTAATGACTTGTTTCCATCCACCATTCATTCCACTTCACAGAATCATAGAAGCAATGAGGCTAGGAGATGCCTTGGTAGACAGTCCACAACTCTTCTAGGCAACCTGGTCCAGTATTTCACCATCACAACTGAAAAAAAAGGTTTCATATTCTGTTTAATTGGAATTTCCTGTATTTTAGATTGTGCTCATTGTGTCACATTAATCTACTTGCACCCCTCATCAGGTGTTTTATATTTAAATATAAATAAATACAGGTGTAAAAATTCGTATTTAGACTTCTCAAGGCTAAATAATCCCAGCTCTCTCAGCCTCCCCTTGTATGGCAGATGTTCCAAGCCCTTCATCATCTTTTTGGCTCTTTGCTAGACTTACATCAGGATGTCTATCTCTCTCTGTACCAAGTAACCTGGTACAAGCCAGACTTGAACACAGAATCTAGATGTGTTGCACCAGCACTGAGTAGAGGGGAAGGATCATCTCCTTCAACCTGCTGGCAGTACTCTGCCTAGTGCACCCCATGACACCATTGGCTTGCTCTGCTTCAATGGCACACTGCTGGCTCATGGCCAGATTGGTGTCTACCTAGACCCCCAGAGCTTTTTCTGCCAAGCTGCTCTACGCTTGGTCAGTCCCCAACATATAATGCTGCATAGGGTTATTCCCAGACACAGAACTGGGCAACTCCCTATCTTGAGCTTCCTGAGGTTATCAGCCCATTTCTCTAGCCTGTTGAGATGTCTATATATAAGAGCACAGCCTTGATGTGTACATTTAAGAGCATGCACCCTGCAGTTCTGAAAGTAAATGAAAATTATCTGAGTTGGCATGTTCATTAAAAGAGATGGTCCTGCCTTCTCCTTGCCATTGGCTTTTTGTTCCTGTCTCTACCTCTGGACTAGCTTGGTCTTTTACAGTGGCAAAACAATCTGGACAACAGCTTGGTTAATTAATTTGTGGAATTAATTATCGTATCTCTAAATTAAAACTACTGCCAGGGCAAAATCATCATGAAGACCTGTGCTGACACTAAGGCAGGTGGGACAAGCTGCAGGGAATAAAAATAGTGCTATGTACCTTTTCATGTGGCAGAACTAATCTGACTTATCTTAGAGCACTTGTGGAATTTCAGTAATAACACTTCCTTTCAAAATTTTAATATAACAAATTAAGCTCAAAAATCCCTGTAGATCCAGTTCAGCAAAGTTTTTGGGGAGTCAACAGCGTAACTTATGCATCAAATGAAGTGCAATATGTGGGTCTACCCTAAAAAAAGACACATTACATGCAAGAAGAAGTTACGTAACAGTCACAATGATTTCAGGATGCTGTAATTATTTGTTGATCAGTGGCAAGACTGATATATATTTATATATGAGAAATGTACATCAGGAAACTGAGTACAATAACAGGTTCTAATTGCACTGACCAGTACCATAACTATTATTCTCTGTGTTTTTCTTCTGAAACCCCTTTCCCTAGTGACCTAGGGGCTTACATGTCTTTGTTCAAGACCTGGTCTAATTGATGCAACCATGCAACCTTGGATGAAGCTATTGTGAGAACAGCTCTTGGGAGAAAGAGTTGTGATAAGCATCATCTGGGGCCTGCATCCATTCACCATTTGTCAATTGGTTCAGGTACAGGTTTGAAACTTAATTTCTTGCTTTTGATCCTTACCTGATCAAGGCATGATGTAAGTGTGTTCTGCCTGGATTTATGCCAGATTGATCCCGAACCTCCCTTGCAAAATAAAATTCATAGAATCAGAGAATCATTTAGGTTGGAAAAGACCCTTAAGATCATCAAGTTTAGTTATAAACCTAACACTGCCGAGTCCCTGAGTGCCACATCTACGTCTTTTAGATATTTCCAGGGATGTTGACCCCAGTACTTTTCTGGGCAGCCTGTTCCAGTGCCCGACAACCCTTTCAGTGAAGATTTTTTTCCTAATATCCCATTGAAACCTCCCATGGTTTTACTTGAGGCCATTTGCACTCCTTCTATCACTTGCTACTTGGGAGAACAGACTGACACCCACCTCCTTTCAGGTAGTTGTAGAGAGCAACATGATTTGCCCTCAGACTCCTTTTCTCCAGAATAAACAACCTCAGTTCCCTCAGCTGCTCATCATAAGACTTGATCTAGACCCTTCACCAGCTTCATTGCTCTCTTTGGACATGCTCCAGAACCAAAATGTCTTTCTTGTAGTGAAGGGCCCCAAACTGAACACAGTATTTGAGGTGTGGCCTCACCAGTGCCAAGTACAGGGAAATGATCACTTTCGTAGTCTTGCTGGTCACACCATTTCTGATACAAGCCAGGATGCTGTTGGCCTCTTTAGCCACCTGGTACACTGCTGGCTTATATTCAGGCGGCTGTCATGTATATGTTCATTTAAGCTACAGTATTCAGAAATTTTTGGGTAGCCCATCCAAGACTAATGAAACAAACTAAAACCAAAGAGTCAATTTTGCCTTCAAAATTCTAGAAAGAACACTGTTACACACAACAGTGCTTAAAAATTCATTTGCAAACTGAGTTAATAACACAGAATGGTTGCAGTACTATCCTTTACATTTTTCTAGGAACATGTATTTATTCCTATCTTCCTTGTAATTCTAAGGGAATTTTTGATTGGAAAATGCTGTGCTAGACCCATCCTAGTGTTATGCTGTGACACAACTGGCATCACCAGTAACTCTAGTATATTATCCTTGGTTAAAGTCCACAGAAGATAAAACTTGTCACTATCACAAGTCTGATCGAAGTTCCATATGAATGTTGTGCAATTCCACATGTGTCAGCATAAAAACTATCTGTAGAAGAGTGAAATAACAGTTCAAGAAGAAATTATTCAGAAGTAAGCATACTATGTTGCATAAGACATATGTGAAAACTCTAACCATACTAGAGTAACAGAAGCGCTGCCCTCTTCAGCACAAAAATAATCACTCAAGGGAGAAGTTAATTCCCATTGTATTAATATTGATATAGATGTGCTGAGCAGTAAGATTAACTAACCATACTAATTCTAAAAAGCTTTTGTTCTTCTCTGGATGCCTATTTACTTGTTCTCTTCTAAGAGTCTTTTTTAATCCTACAAAATACTAAGGGATGGCCAACTCTAGTCACATGGCTACTCTGATGTCCCATTCTTAGAGGGCAAGCAATGTCAACTAAAACCACATGAAACGTCTCTTGACTTTTCAAGGCTGCTCAAACAGACTCTGCCCTGGTGAGAACTCACATGGGGTACTGCATCCAGCTCTGGAGCCCCCAACACAAGAAGGACGTGAACCTGTTGGAGCATGTCCAGAGGAGGGCCACAAAAATGATCAGAGGGCTGGAACACCTCTCCTAAGAAGACAGGCTGAAAGAGTTGTGGTTGTTCAGCCTGGAGGAGAGAAGGCTCCGGGGGGACCTTATAGCAACCTTCCAGTACCTGAAAGGGGCCTGTAAGAAGCCAGAGGAAGAACTGTTCACAATGGTTTATAGCAATAGGGTGAGGGGTAATTGTTTTAAGCTAGCAAAGGGTAGATTTTGGTTAGACATTAAGAAGAAGTTCTTTAATATGAGGGTGGTTGATCACTGGAACAGGTTGCCCAGAGAGGTGGTGGAGGGCCCATCCCTGGAGACATTCAAGGTCAGGCTTGATGGGCTCTGACCTAGTTAGAAATGTCCCTGCTTATTGCAGAGGGGTTGGATAGATGACCTTTAGTGGTCCCTTCCAACCCAATCATTCTATGATTCTATGATTATCATCTCAGTGAAAACAGTATTAGGCACTACTACTGCAAATGATAGTTTACAATTTCTGTCTGTCAAATACTGCAGAATAGTGAATTATTTGACAGAAATACTGTTTTTTCCTCAAGTACAGTTTTCTCCTCAATAAAACCAGTTGGAAGGTTTGCTTCTGCCTTGCAGGTGTCATCTAGCCAGTGCAACAGTACTTTATGACTTACAGTTTGCACAAAAGACATATTAAAACATATGAACCATATTAAAAGAATGCTGTCTTCTGCATTTGTATGTCACATATGTAAAGAAGCAGGTGTCACACCAGAAAGGAGAGTTTAGACAATTAAACACTATTTTAAATACTTTCTTCTGAATGCTGTACACATCACTAAAAAATTGCAGAATCTTTACAAAAGCCTACAGTATGAAGGATAGTGGGATGAAATAGCCAATAATTTTTCAGATTATCTCTATAGAATGTGAATAAAATAGAAACTTAAACAGCAGCTTTATCTATGTATAATAACCACAAACAGTTTTGGAAGGAGTGGCTATAATTTGAAACATTTTTCATTTTTCTACAAAAATCACACTATTGCTAACACATTTAGAAGCTGTACTTCCCCCCACCACCACATGGAAGAATAAGTCCTATAAACCACAAAACATCCCCTTTCTCCTCTGCTTCAGCATAGTTGATAGAACTAGGACATTTCACATGACAGCCTGATATTGTAACTGCATCTATGTGCAATAACACTCTGCCTACACAAAGCCAATGCAACATCAATGGGACACAACATATTTAAATTAATTTGAAGTATCAAAATCTCACAAATCATCGATTTTAGCCTGTTTTCACAATTAAAAAGTCTACATCAGAAAGGTAGGGAGGTAGATAGGTATTTAAGCCCATGTGATGAGCAAGTTTACTCTCAACAGATACTTTAGTGCAGCAATCCAGACATAGGAGGAATATATAAGATCCAATCTATTAAGTGCTTAAACATTCATTTAACTTATATAGGTAAACACATTCATCTGGGGGATTTCACTAAAGTACAGACATGCTTAAATCTTCTCTGCCTTTGTTTGATACTTCTTTTAGAAAACATGAGGGTTGTAAGGATTCACTACTGATAAGCACAAAGTATTAAAACACTGTGATACACATTTCACGCTCTGTAGAAAATATAGCTTGACAACAACCGTAATTAGTGAAGCCTTCACTCTCATGATCTTATTGCTGAAATTTTGAAAAAAATTTCAGCTCATAGGTATCACAGAAACTGATTTCAGTGTCTGAAGATTCCTGAAAGCAGTTTATGTAAAAAAGCGCCATATTCTATCAGGGAAAACTGAAAGCACATCAAAACAAAGTAGAAACAGGGATAACTTTATGGGACCTTTTTCATTTACAAGATTTTTAGCTCCACCTAATGGTTAGAAAGAAAAAGATTTTCCTGTCCACCTCTTATTTGCCGTATAATCACTATTTGATGACACAACTGCATAGGGTGCATCAAAGCAATAGACATCATTATACAAAAATAAAATTACAAGTAGGACTTACAGCAACAATAACCAAGAAACGCCATCAACAATAACTGATACAGTTAAAAGCTAATGAACATTTGCTATCCTTGGCTATATCAATATTTAGCATGGCAGTTTCCAAAGAATAGGGCATGCTGAGGGCTACTGCATTTCTATATTACATAACAGGAGAGATCTTAAGTGAGCAAAGATTGATAGCACTTGAGGGAACTACATGAATTTACATTGGTGAAGATCTGGTCATTATGTTCTGCTTTATTTGCTGAAGGTTTCTTCCATATTGTACCAGTTACTTGTATAACGTGCATTCTCTGTATAAAAACAAAATCCTTCATGCATGCTACTCAAAAATCTATGCACTACTTCATTAGGTACTTGCAGTTGCTTTTTTTCACCAGGCATGAACTTGGAGCATAGATATCAGGCCAAGTCAGTGACATGCTGTTGATCTTTTAAAATGTAAATATGCACAAATTCTGTATTTACTCCAATGCATGTAATGAAAAATATCTTTCTTGCAAGTTTTGATAAAACCAATGGGATGGTACCTAGGGTTGCGTAAGCTGGATTCTTATAGTAAGTAATTCAGTTTGAATATGCTTGTAAGCACTGCAATAAGTAAGCTAAAAAATATTATCCTGAATTGCCATAAATTACCAAGGAACACAGAAAATTTTTAAAAATTTATGGTTTTTTTCCCAAAAAAAAAAAAAAAAAAAAGCTGTTCTCACCTATATACTATCTGAATCCATATGCACTATATCTTTACTAAGATATATTGAATACTTTCAGCAGTGGTAGATCAGTACAGAAAACCTTTTAGCGTTACAGTAGCTTCCCTCTTGTAATGTGCTCCTGGCTCTATAGATACTAAGTCACCAAAAATGGGCAGATTTGGGCTTAGTTACAAATTTTCTAAAAAAGGACCTTAATACAGCTGAAATGTGTCCTACTCTTGTTTAGTCATTAGCTCTAGCGAGGGGTAATTCTGTCCCAGACTATATGCAAAAGCTTGTAACCTCTCCATGTTTCCCTACCTGGCCATTTCATGGGAGATGAACAGAGATGACACAACTAATATGGCTCTTGCTCTGCTATATAATAAGAGAATACCAAGAACAACTAATAGCATACCACAAGATACTTCAAAAAGCATTTTATACCCTATTCTCTTAAATAAGATTACAGCTTAATGGTCATTCTAGCTGCAAATACTACTACGTTCTTTCCTTGACAATTTATGTGCCCTTTCTATTTAAAAAGGGAAAAAACAAAACAAAACCAAGAGGAAAAAAACAGCATTAGGTAGACAAAAGGAATGAGAAGACCCTAGAAACAGATTTAACATGTGCTAACATAAATACTTCTAATAAGCCAGAAAAATATAGAAAATAATATTCTTAAAATACTTAGCTTGTTCAGAATTGAGAAGAAAGCTTGCTGTACTTAAATCATAGCTACTCCAATTAACTTTTTATTAGAATGCATTGTCATTAACATTGCTTTTAAGACAGGCTGTTCTGCAAAATTTTGTACGTGTTTAAAAGAAAAACAGTAAAAGCATAATGGAAATACATGGAAGTATATAATATACAGTAGCAGCTTCTCATTAAGATACTTAGTGATCCAGATTCTAATTACACTAAAGGTCCTTCACATCTTTTTCAACAGTATAAGGAACCTTTCTATTTCTAGAGTTTTGCAAATAGGAAAACTTATTATTTTGTAAATTTACATATTTTCATGTATGAATATGTAAGTTTAGTCTTTAAGCTACAGTAGAGAGCTATTCTGAAGTTGATTAAGAATACTATACATGTATTAAACTGTCCATATATGCTCATAATACAAAATACCAAAGGACCAGCTTCTACTGGTATACAACAGTATCCAGTTGTGAACATATAAACCTCTTTATCAAATATTAATCACTGCATCATTTTGAATATACTCAAAATAACAAAAATGAATTGATGTTTTATACCTTTCATGTTTTGGAAGTGCCAAAGAACACTAGGTTTATATAAAGTTTGATCTTACATGATACATAGATTAGAAAGAACACATAAATATCACTGTACTGCAGTAAGTACCTTAGAAGTTATATATCCACAGAATGTTATGGACCATGTGACATAAGTCCATGCTCTCAGTTAAATCTAGTTACTCTAAGCCTGTTGTGCTTGGGCAACACATAAGCAAGACTGCCTACCTTATTAGGGACTAATGTTGAACTAATAAATATCATAATATTTCACCCTGTGCTAATCATACATTTATTCTTGCTGTTACTCATTTTATTTGTAAAATAACATTCACTTTTGGACAATTCGAGGAAAATCTGTTGTTTGTATCTGTTCGATTATCTCAGATTGAAACCAAGTCTTTGCAGGAGCTTGAAATGTTTCATGTATAAACTCACACAACAGTCAAATGAAGTCTGAAAACATTGTTCTGGCTGAGAAATGTTTTTCTATTTGAGTCCTAAGTTTTATACTCAGCCAATAGTAATGTAAAATTATAGCAATACTTTGATATTTTCTTTTCCTGATATCTCACAATGTTACAGAAAATATGTATACAATATTAAGACTGGCATAGAGAGATTAAGGAATTTATACAAGCTAGCTTAAAAGCCCGAGAGAAGAAGTAGAAATATAGCAGCTGTATGAATTTATTGTGCCTTTGTGATAAGCTTTGCTTACTAGATTTTGCTTTTTCCTGAAAAGATAGAAATGAACAACATGCATCTGGAACATATCTGCACATTTCACTGCCAAATAGCACTGATTTGATCATACACCTAGACTGTCTCTTAGGTGATATGTAACAAAGTCAGGAAAGAGGTGGAAATCTGTAGCAAAGATTCAGCAAAAAAGCACGAGAGCAGTTACTCCTCTGACAAGAGGAAAGAAAAATACACCAAGCAAAGAGAACACAAACTTCTAAGGTCATGACTGAAACCACCACCCATGGTAAACTGCAGAGAACTCTGTTTATTTACTTTGGAAAGATGAAAGGCTGAGTCACTCCTGAACATACGACATAAACCTTGGGTAGGGAGATATCCTACCTCATTCCTCACCCATCTAAAGCCAGAAATATGTTACAAGGTCATCCGCCCCAGCTTTTTCAAGCAGGAGATGGAAAACTTGAAGAGAAAGCCCTAGGGAATGCTGCAGTCATTTGTGTTCAAATGAAAACATCCTTAGCTGAGAAAATAAAAAGGGCTAGGCAGCATTCATCTAGCTGTTTACCTGTGGAGCCCTGAGAGAGAATCACTGCTGTACCCTAGGATACTCAACAGGATTAAATATTCTAGCCTCTGCACCCAATCTATTCTCACATGTGGCTTCCCCCCCTTTTCCCTACAAAGCACTTAGTAAAGGAAAAAGGAACTGTGAAAGTTAAAAAACAACCCAAACATATCCATATCCATTTGGTGTATTTTACCTGTGCTCTGGAACATGGGACCAAACTCCATTATTCGCACTGATTGATTATATTTCCCTTGAGGGAAAAGTCTTTGTAGGTGCTTCCAGGATTAAAATCATAACAGTGGACTGAAGTGCTGGGGCCTGAGATGTAGGCACCAAGTTGGAGTTGACCTGTGAATGAGTCACAACCTAGCAAAATGTTTTGGTTTTCCTATTGGCTTCATGTTCCAGAGGCAGAACCTGGCCCACCTGTGGCTCTGTGGCTCCACACTCACCCAGGTGGTTGTGGTTGGGGCAGCAGAGGAGCTGGGCCCACAGGGAGCTATGGCAGGACTCTCTGAAAGAAGACTTCCAAGGGGATATTGCTGAGTTCAGTGTTGGCCTGTGTGATCAGGCAACTGATGGCAGCATAAAATGATGATGGCTGAACCAGCGCAACATGGACTTAGCTTCTAAGTCCACTTAGCTTCTAAGTTCATTTACCCCAAATGTAAATCATTAAGGTTTTTTATAGAAGCCTGAACTCTGTGGGTGAGGCAGCTCTACCTGCTGTCCCACATCTCCAACAGTACTTACCTGCTTCCACAGTAGCTAGACTGGCTATGAGTATGTAAGTACTTTCTGAAGGACTCCTTAAGCTGACTGACTAGCTTGGGAAAAGAATGCCTTTGCTAATGCCTTTTTATGCTACCAAAATAATTTGTGAAGCCACAAAAAAAAAAAAAATCTGTGGGTTTTGGGGGTTCTTTTTTTATTAAATACGTTAGTTGCCTGGCTCTATTTGTTCCACAAAAACATGAAGCAGAAAAGAGGTAAGAAGAGAGCAAAGAACAGGGCACTGGCATGTGATGGAGGCCTCCTCCATTGTTTTGGGGTGTTTCTGGAATCACAACCTCAGATTGCATTATGACATCTGTCTCTGCAGATATGCTAAACCTAGCCTTCATTAGTATGTAGCCAAAGATCCTAGCATAAGAACTGCTTGATAGGAAGCTTTCCCTCCCTGTATTCTCACAGAGTGGAATGCCTGAGGACACACGGCTGTCACTGAGATTAGATAACGGGGGAGGGGGTAACAAAGAAGAAGTGGCTAGAGGAGAGGTAGTCAGAGGACAAAAAAGTAGTGAAAAAGCTACAGTCAAGCAGCAGAGTCCTGTGGTTAACTCTCAGGGAGAAAACCCCTGCTCCCAGTGAGGAGTAACTGATGCTATGCAGCTCCCAGATGCCTGAGTTCATACTTGAAGACTCTCACAATAGCTCTAGTCCACAGCCACCTCGCTGCTCCCCTCTCAGAAAGCATTTTGCACTTCCCTAGTGTACAAATAGTTGCTCTTCTAACTCTTAAATGAAAAGAGCAATTTTTACATTTACTTGCCTCCACTGCCTTTTTTTGTTCAGTTTTCCAGGAGCATGCTCATTTACAACAGTATCTGCGAGATTTAACAAGGAATATACTATTAATATTGACAAAGCTTTCCACATATACCTCTTATCTTTCTGCTAAGGACAGATAAAATAATAAATGAATTTTGCTCAGTGTTGCACACTTCAAATCAGCCCTACAGCATCAATGAAAGGCTAGTTTAGTAGGCTCTAGTTTTCAAAATAAATGAGCTAAATGTTGGAGGTAATCATAGATGCTGAAGCGAAGAAAAATCATTAGCTCATATTGTCTTCTTTAGGCTACACTGGAGTAAAAGGAGTAAATAATGCTTCTGAGAAAAGCAGCCAGAAATTAAATACCTACTATTCTGCAGTGATTTCTATCAATTATTATTACATGACAAGAAACTACAACTTATTTCACATCTGAATTTGTATGGCATTATATTCCAGTCATTATTTCTTGTTGCTTTTCTCTAAATTAAGAAGTCCCATTTACTCTCTGTGAAGGAATTTATTCTAATCAAGTCAACCCAGATCTTTTGATAAAATGAGCAAGTTAGGATCTTTTAGTCTCTTTGTAAGACATCTCCTTCAGGTATTTTAAATATATTTAGCTGAGATGATAGCATCTGTAAACTGAACTATATATCTATTTTCTCTAATACTGCCCTTTTCAGTGTAAGATACTAATAGATATCTTGGTATTCCTCAAAGACTGATAACCATTTCTGCACCAGACTATCAACATCCTCTGTTTAATATGAATCACTAGAATATTCTCTTTACCTTGACTGTTACTTTATGTATCTGTTATACACATTATATAATATGATTACAAGAAACCAAGTCAAGTTCACAGTCACTTCGCTGTCATCATTGTACTGCAAAAGTCTAAATGGAACAAAAATAGTTATCCATGATGAGTATTATGACAAAACCAGTGAAGATTTAAGATATTGAGAATTTCTACATCTACGGTACTGAACTGGTTACAAGAAATTAGTTTCTTGGAAAGGAAATGAAAAATTAGGTTATGTTGATAAACACAGTCAGTAAGACCTAGGTAAGTACCTAAATGTCATAAGTCAGGTTAGATAGGTGAGGGACAGAGGGAGTCAGTATAAACTGACCTGAACTTTAAACCAAAATTTAAAGTTCAGAGATACTCCTATTAGGATAGGATCAATTATCTCAGCAATTACAGGTAGAAATCACATAAATCCCAAATCTGAGTGTACTTACAAAGTGACTGTTTTATGTACATTTCACCAGCTATTTTAGGTGCAAGGATCAGAGCTAACCTCTCTGGTCCAGAGAGGTACAATAGATATAAATTTGCTGCATTTCCCTTAACTGCATTCTTTCCTTTCCACAGGTGGAATTTAATGATGGCGTGAGCAATACAGTAACTAAATGCTACCAAAAGGATCATCATCTCATTTTTTATGACAGTTCTGATGCTCAGTGACTTTTTGGGGTACCTTATTCAGCTCAAAAATTCAGAAAAAAAATTAAAGCATTTAAACACCCCTTGAGTTTCCTAGTGGGTTAGTGAATTAAGCTAGCTTAGTGGAATGCATGATGGTTGTTAGAGCTGCTATGAGGTGATGGAAATCTGCAGCCAAAAGGGAAGACACAGATCTTATTTAGAATAGAATAGAATAGAATAGAATAGAATAGCATAGCATAGAATAGCATAGAATAGAATAGAATAGAATAGAATAGAATAGAATAGAATAGAATAGAATAGAATAGAATAGTTCCAATTGGAAGGAACCTACAACAATCATCTAGTCTGCCTGCCTGACCACTCCAGGGATGACCAAAAGTTAAAGTCTGTTATTGAGGGCATTGTCCAAATGCCGCTTAAACACTGACAGCCTTGGGGCATTTACCACCTCTCTAGGAAACCTGTTGCACTGTTTGACACCCTCTCAGCAAAGAAATGGTTCCTAATGTCCATTCTCAAAGTTGCCTGGAGCAGCTTTTAGCCATTCCCATGCATCCTCTCACTGGATCCAAGGGAGAAGACATCAGCACCTTCCTCTCCACCTCCTCTCCTTAGGAAGCTGTAGAGACCAATGAGGTCACTCCTCAGCCTCCTTTTCTCCAAACTAGACAACCTCAGATTCCTCAGGTGCTCCTAGTAGGACATGTCTTCCAGCACTTTCACCAGCTTTGTTGTCCTCCTCTAGATGCATTCATGGACCTTCACATCCTCCTTAAATTGTGGGGCCCAGAACTGCACACAGTATTCAAGGCGAAGCTGGACCAATGCTGAATACAGTGGGATAATAATCTCTTTTGACTGGCTGGTTATGCTGTGTTTGAGGCACCCCAGGATGTGGTTTACCCTCAGGGCTCCCAGGGCACGGTGCTGGCTCAAATGGAGCCTGCTGTCAGACAGCAGCCACAGATCCCTTTCTGCAGGGCTGCTCTCCAGCCACTCCTCTCCTAGTCTGTACTTGTGTCCAGTGTTCCTTCATACAAGGTACAGATTACCTAATCCTCCAATCTGTCTAGATCCCTCTACAAAGCCTCTTGTCTCTTGAGAGAGTCAGCAGCACCTCCCAGTTTAGTAACATCAGCAAACTTACCAATGGTGCATCCAACTCCTGTCTCCAGATCATAGATATATATATTGAATAGAACTTTCCCTGGTACTGGGCCCTGAGGAACACGGCTGGTGACTGGCCACCAGCCAGATGTAGCCCCATTCACTACAGCCCTTTGAGTCCTGCCATCCAGCCAGTTCTTCACCCTGCACACTGTGAACCACTCCATCCACACATTGGAGTGCTTGCCCAGAAGGGTGCTGTGAGGGACAGTTTCAACAGCCTTACTAAAATCCAGAAAAACTTCATCCACCACCTTCCTTCTCTCCACTAGGTAGGTGACCTTATTGTAGAAGGGTATCAAATTAGTTAGGGCTTTTCTCTTTGTGAACCCATGTTGACTGGGCCTGATGAGTATGTTGTCCTTGAAATGCCTTTCAGTAGCACCCAGTAGGATCTTCTCCATAATTTTTCCAGGTAATGAGGTTAGACCAACAGGTTTGTAGTTAGTTTCCTGGGTCTTCCCTCATACCCTTCTGGTAAACTGGAATAATATTGACTAGCTTCTGGTCAGCAGAGACCTCCCCGGATCCCTAAAATCTTTGGTAGATGATTGAGAGGGGTGCTGCTGTAACATCTTCTACCTCCTCCAGAATGAATCCTACCAGGCCCCCATGGACTTGCAAACATTCAGTGTGTACAATCGGCCCCTTACAATTTCAAGGTCCACAAATGGTAAGCCGCTGTTACCATAGTCATAGTCCTCCATGTCAGGGGACTGGGCAGGCCAAGGTCTACCATTAGTATTAAAGACTGAGGCAAAAGAAGCTTTGAATGCCTCCACTTTTTCTGCATCCCTATTAGCCAGATGACCATCTTCATCAATTTTTAGCCCAATGTTTTCCTTTGACCTCCTCTTGCTATTAATATACTTTACAAATGCTTTATTGTTGTCTGACACAACACTGGCCAGTTTCAAGTTGAGTTGAGCTTTGGCCATTGGGACTTGGGTCTTTCTCTGGGGCCTAGCAGCAGCTCTTGGTGCCAAACCCAGCATCTGTCTTCTGTACTCCCCTTATCTTGTGTGGCTGCAGAAGGGGTCACAGAGCAGTGTGTGAGGAGGGCATTGGGCCTTTGGGAGAGAAGATGTGCTTGCCTTTTCTGCAGTGTTGACTCACAGCAGAGAAGAGCTGTCACGTGTCAAGTCCTGCAAAGAGCATCAGATGAGGAGGAGTGGGAGGGGTGGTGGTGATGGGTGCTGGGGAACCAATGGCACCCATGTGCCACAGAGGGGTCATTTCCAAGTGGAGGAGAAGAAAGGCCAGTGCTAGGGCTGCATCTGGAAGAGTGGGGAAAAAAGCCTGTGCTCGAGGGCAGCAGCATGGTCATCTTTCCCTGGTTGCTTTCCAGCCAGGCAGCCCACCATATGTGCTGGTGCCTGGTGTTTCCCCTCCCCAGGTGCAGAACTTTGTGCTTCCCCTTGTTGAACTTCTTGGGGGTCTTGCCTTGGCAGGATACAACAATAGAGTGATGCAGAGAACAGCACCAAGTCGTGACTGAGCAGGAGGAGGGATCTGGGCGTTGCTGTAGCAAGGTGGCACCCAGCAGAGCAGGCTGGTAGGAAAGCAGAGACCTGGGATATGGGGACAGAGGGTGCAATACGGAGAACAGGCCTGGAGTGCAATACGGAGAACAGGCCTGGAGTGATGAGTGATGGGGCATGGGCTGGCCCTAGAGAGCTGGAAACATCTGCCCTGGGACCAGCTGGAGAGCTGCATGTCTGGAGCTGGGCAGCACTTGCCTTCAGAGGGAACAACAGAATAGTAACTGGCATATGTAGAAGGACTCCTCAGCATTAACACCCTAGCCCTGCCAGAAAAAAAGTGTGAAGATAGCAACACTACCTGAACTGTTAGTAACACTGAGACTTTTTATGCCATTTTCATGCCTTTATTTTATTTGGATAGTTGGATTTGGGGGGGGGGGGGGCCTTGGGGGCCAGCACATATCCTAGCTGATGGCCCAGTCCTGGTTTGGCCACTCTGCAAGGCACCCTCCAGGGTCATTGAAATGGTGCTAGCCTCTTGTTGGCTGGAGAGTCCTTGGAGCTGCCAGTCCTCTTATTTGGGGGTTGCTGTGGCTCCCCAGGGAAGCATTCATTGCCCTGGCTGGAAGTGGAGGGCCTAAGCACAGACTCCCCTGGCTCCTCTTGCTCTGCAGGGATGGCAGTGGGAGCAGAGGGCTAGCTGCTGGGACCCCCACCAACAGCAGTGGGTGAGGTGTCCAGGAGCTCATCTGCGCTAGACCTCATAGGTCTGCTGGAAGGGGCTGGACTGGGGACCAGTGACCCTTCTTAGGAGGCAGCAGGGCTGGGGGGACCTGTGGGGCTGCCCTCCCACCCCCTAGCAGCACAGACATCCTTCCACCCCAGCAGATAGCAGCCATCTCTGCTGTATCGTTGCACAGCAACATGTGCAGAGTGGTGCACGAACGCCACCATGCAGGTGCGGAGGCAGACCCTCAGCATATGGCCCAGCAGCTCTGTATTGATCCCGTAGTTGGTCAGGATGGCCATGACAGTGCACTCCACCATGGCTCCTCCCAACAATCTGTTGGCAAAGATCTCCTCCAGCTCTTGATGGACCCAGGACTGCAGGGTCTGGAAATGGTTCAACCAGTTTGAGGGCCTACAGGACACCTGGGCACCCCTTCTGCAGCCTACCATAGAGGTCCTTCAGGGTGATGGAGGTCATGGGCAGTGGGTGTCTGGGAGTTCATCCTGCCTGGTGGACAACGATGGATAATGTCACAGATGATGTGATGACATGCTCCATGTAGTCATTGCCTACCTGCACTGAGTGCAAGATGGAGAAGATCCTCTTCTTCCAGAGGGGGCACTTGGCCTTGCTCTCAGCCCCCTGCAGAATGCACAGATAGCAAAACTGGTGGAGGTATGGCATCTCGTAGCTGATGTCCTTCCATGTGTTCAGAAGTATGGGACAGCAGTCCTCCAGCTCTCTAGTCCATACTGTGGTGGACTAGGGGGAGCTGGAGGTGTTAAACCGCTCCCTCTCACCAGCACTGCAGCATCTGGTGTCATGCTAGAAAAGGAAGAGAAGCCATGGCCATCAACTGGCCCAGGGAAGGATGGAAGAAATGCACAAGTCCCTCAGGAAGGAAACCCTCCCAGCTCCCCAGGGTTAGGTTTCCCCACCCAGCTGACCTCCGTTGCTGTGAGCACACCACCTGGATGCCCCAGCTGCAGTGAACAACTCCCCAAGCACAACACCAGCACCAAGGCCCCGCTCAACACTCCAAACCTTGCAAACTTGCTCAGTTTGCAAGCAGGAGTGCAGGCACAAGCTGGCTGGGTTAGACTTAGTGTCCAGATACAGGTGGAAATCTGTCACGCAGAGATGTCATAGTCCCTCACTTGGAAATGTTGCGGCTCAACCCTCATTGACAGCAGAACCCACTGCTTGAGGACTCAGTGACCTCAGAACCCATTGCTCAGGAAAATCGCCATCCATCACTTGGGGCTGTCACAACTGGCCATCCTTGCCCACGGTGCTCGTCCCAGCAGTGGGTTTGCCGCTGGATGTATGGCCAATACCGACAGCGGCCGGGGTTCATTGGGTAACACCTTGTGCCTCCCTTGTAACATCTGCTAGCTCCTCCAGTGCTCTGGGATGAATCCCACCAGGCCCCATGGAGTTGGGGACGTGAAACTGACACAACTGCTCGATTACGACTCCAGTGAAGAGTCCTCCGGGCCTCTCCAGGGCCCAGGCACGCTGCTCTGAACCTGTCTATACTCCTGCAGTCTCCCACCTTACAGGACACGCACCACTTGGGTAGCGAGGGTCCAGCAGAAAACGAGCAGCCTGGTCTGGG
>JAVFHW010079843.1:0-15135 GCA_032159205.1 Eurystomus glaucurus suahelicus
TTTTTATTCTTTGTAATATTACTGCAGTGGTGTGGATTTCCGTGTTTAGGTGTTTTATCCTAGTGATAGCATGGCAACGAGTTCCACAGCGTAACAGTACGTTAACATTCGTTGTTCAACACCTACCTTACAGTTTATTCAGGTGTCCCAGTTTCTTGGGCTGGGTAAATGCGTAAACAGGAGTGTCCAGCTGAACTCCCCACCTCCTTTGCTGTCGTATTTCCTTTACTAAGTACTGAACTGCACTATTGCCTGGGTGCTCTGACAGCACATCTCTGCAATGGGTTGTATGAGACTTTTTCATACTGCTACACCCCCTCCTCCTCCCCAGGAGTTCAGTCTCCCGCAGTAGATTAGTATTATCTAGCAAGTATTACTGTATTTAAAAGGATAACCAAAGAACAAAAGAGGTGAAAATAAGTACAAAAACCATGAATCTTGTATGTACGTAAAGAGTCTATTTAATAAAATTTCTGAACTCCTTAGAGCAATACCTATTATCTAATGAATTATTTTGAAATATTTTGTCATTTTTATGCTCTGTACACTCATGTATATAAATGTGGTGTGAATGTACCTGATTTTTACTTAGTTTCTTTTTTTCTCTAGAACAGTTACTACCATTGGCCCTTCATTAAACACCTACATTAGTATGGTAGGATAGGAGAGTCTCAAACATCCATGGAGTTAAACTATGTCTAGATCAGTCTTAGAAACAGTTGTGGCTGTAATGGGGACATAGAAATTTGTTTAATTTCCTGAGCACAGAACCTTTTTGCAACAGACTTTCTTAGGACCAGTGGAGAATATTGGCTCCGTGGGGTTTGCTGATGATACTACCGTACGGCTTATCAACCAGCTTTTACCTGTCATTTGTGGAGGCTTTGGGGGTTTAGGTTTGGCTGGGTTTTGCTGAGGGAAAAGATTTGGTTGGGGAAATATTTTTTTGTTTATGTTTTTGTTTGGTTTTTAACACATTCTCCATTCCATTCCATCCATTAAGGAGGAACATTAAATTGGAATTTTGGCTCATGAACTTTCAGTCATGCAAGACTTTCATTCTTGGAATAAAATCTCATACACTTGGAAATATTTGGAAAAAAAAAAAAAAAAAGAGAGAATATAGAAACTTGAACAGTTCCAAAATAAAATGGAATTGTATGAAAGACTAAAATCCATTTGACATAAAATACCAGGTTCCATGTGCCAGGAAGCATTAGGAGAGCATGCGAATGCAATTGGGTTTTCAGGCTTACCGCTAAGGTGTAGAAAGATCTGCAGCTACGTGAATACAAGGCTATTAAATACTTTTAATACCTACTAAGAATATGTTCCAGTTCTCTTTGACAGCTCTATAAAATCAAATGTGACAAATTCTTCTTCTTCATTTTTTATTTAGATAAAAAGTTCAATAATTAAACTTTGCCAAATGAAAGTCAAATTTCAGTTAGTGAAAGAGAGCAAATGCAGAAACAATCATTTATTACACAATATAATACCATTTCATTTTCATAGAAAGTGAGTTTCATTATCTTAAAACTTAAGCTATTACTCTTTCTCCAGACATTTAAATGAATAAATGTTTGATCATAACAGAAACACTTCTTAAAATTTGTTTTTAAGTAAAGGCTGGAACTTTCTTCTGGTGTGAGTTTCCTTTATGTTCTTTAGGAAAACCTTCCCTGCTAGATAAGTGAAGCATAAAAGAAACTGGCCTTTCCAGAGATTCAGTAAATTCAGTATTTTGCAAGGAAATGGCAGAAATAGCACAGAAAGTGCTGAGCTCCTGTGAGTTACCAGACAGGCCTTTTTCTAAGCATATAGATGATGGCTCACAAAATGAATCTTATCAAAGATTCATTTTTATTAGTGGACTTTTTTTTTAAGCCACACAGTGAGGTTAATTAGCCCTACACTGCAATCCCCTACATTTGTGCTATAAGACTGTCAAGAAAGCAGTTGAAATTAAAAGAATTAGATACTGAATATTAAATGTTTTAATATATTAATGAATTACCTTTAACAGATCATAAGAGTGATGAAAAACAGAACACAAAGGTGCAGATTACTAGTATTGTACACATCAATGATATAGGTTTTCTTTGAAGTTACCTACTAAGAAAAATAGAGCTTGTTGCTTGAACTGCATGTTCTCTGAAAATAGATACATTCCTGACCTTCTAAGACTTCTCCTATTTTTACATAAGTAAAAGTAGCTTGAAGGAAAATCTGATTTGGCCCTTGATTTTCCCTGGTAAAAGCGTTTCTTACGAACTGCTTCAGGACAGCAGTTGCTACTACTCAATGATACAGTAGGTAAACTTTAGCAGTGAGCCTATGATCCTTTTTTTTAGGACTATAATGATTTCTACGAGAAATAGCAAGTTCTGCTTACCTTAGATTACACACTTTCTTGACTTCACTTCTTATTGAGGCAGCCACATAACTTAGCTGAACTCTATTGGCAAAACTTTCAATCAAAAATATGCTAGCACACACTTATTTCGTAATACTTCAAAATGCCAAGGGATTCCTTTCCGTTTTGGAAGTGATGTGTTTGAACCAGAATCAGTTTCTGTATTTTTTTTTTAATATATCCTCATCGTATCCAGAGCAGTGAAAAACTGGATTATAGGCATGGTTGGTATCAGTTTGTACTTCCCTGAGCACAGCAACTTGTTAAAGCTGAGTGGCTCTTAAACTCTTTTTTTTTTTTTTTCCCCTAACAATTTAAACATTTCTCTAAGTACCTAAATCTTCTTGCCTTTTTTAGTCTTGATAGAGGCACCATCAATACTGTATTTGTGAGATGTTTGGCTCTAGCCAGTCATTTTTTTTGCAGATTAAAGAAACAAAAGAGTTGTGGCTTTTTCACCACTTCATAATATCAGTAAAGCACAACTAGATTAACACATGCAGGACTCACAAAAGTGAAGTTTAATTATTTGCAAGCAGTTTAGCTCATGTTAATTGGCAGCTGAGGTTGTGAACTCTGTCTTCCCCAGCCAAGCAAGTCTTGAATCGAGAAGTAACTAATGGGCATTGCATTTACTGGCAAAGGAGAGAACTCCATGCTCTTTACAGTGAAGTTGCCTTTGGTGACTTCTGTCATGGACTTGGACAGAGAATGATTCCAAAGACAAAGCTGAGGAAGGTTTGCCATGTGTAAGGGAATATGTAATAGGAACCTCTTGAGTTTGGTACCAAAATGCAAGACAGAAAAGCATATGGATGTACTGTTACGTCATATACATTTATCTTCACTGGCTCTTGCTTATCTGTGTAGCCACAGAAAAAGTAGTTATCTTCCATCTCAGGCTTCTGTCTGCCTCAGTGGACCCCTTGTATGTAGATTTAATCAGAACTGTATTGATTTCCTTTGTATCCCTAGTAGTGGTCTGTTACAGAAGTGATATTTAGAGTTGTAAATGGTGATATTTAGAGTTTGTTAAGGTAGGAACAGTAATTAGAAGTTGAGGGCATGGCTACTGTAGGTGACATTGATATGCATACACCAGTAAGCAAAGAAATTTAAATGAAATCAGAATTTGCCCCTGAATATCACTGTGAATATTGTGATGCTTTCATTATGAAAGTTAGATAAAGGCATCAAACATGTGAAGTATAAGTTGCTGTCTCAGGGTAAATAGATATTGAAGAACTTACTCTTCTGTTGAAAAATTAAAAGCATATTGTTTTGTTAGAAAAGGTGGTATCTATTTCCGAAACACCTTTGTGACTAACAAACTGCTTAACTTCAAGCTGAAACAAAGAAATTTCATAGAAAAAGCATAATGCAAAACTGTAGTTTCACTTGCCATGTTATCTTTCCTGTGTCTGTTTTATTCTGGTTTTTAGAACTCACCTTTTATTATCATTTTAATCATTTTGATTGGTATTATTATAATCACAAAATGTCAGCCTGAAGAAAGTGATAATCTAGTTATTATCACATTTCAATGTCACCTTTGTCAATTCATGCTTAGCTACCATTTAAAATTTTGGTATCGATCCTGTGATTAGATACAATTTGTGATGTGGCCAGTATTTACAGGTGAGCAGTTACAATAAAACAGCACTGCAGTCTTCTTGTTCAGATAACTTCCTCATCTGAAGTTATTCACCTGTGTCACCTTAATGATTTTTTTTTTTTCTTTGAAACTCATTCTGGGATCTCAGTATTAATATTCTGATAGATAAATTGTTTTGTACCATTTACTAACACTGGTAACTCTCCCTGGCAGTTTGAAACAATTTTCTATGCATGATCAAAGATAGATATTGTTCAAACATCTGCAGCATAAATTTGTAAGTTAATTTTCAAGACACTATTGCATATTAACTACTCTAAATTTCCAAAACCTCTCCTGGAAATGACCAGCAGAGACATTAATTTGATATTCTCAGTATCTGCTTAAGAAAAAAAGATCATTATTTATATTTTATTCCAGATACATTTAAAATGAGATAAACTTAGCAAGATTATTAAAAAATGTAAAGGATTATTCAATAGTGTTTTGCATTTTTTGTTTCAGTGCGATAAACTCCTAAAAAGAGAGACGAGTTAATGCAGCACAAAAATGGTGCACAAAATGTGACATCTCTTTAACATTGAGAGAAAACACTTCCCTCTATTGAGTGCTTTACACTAAATGCACAATATTGACACAGCCCCATTATATCAAACAATAGACTTCTTTCAAAACGATACTTTTATAGAAGGGGTAGTATCATGTGATCTTATTAATATTTATGAAATATGATAACAGGAAAAAGGGAATTGGGATAGTGCTGCTATCTTTATAGGCCCTATCCATTTCAGCTTCAAAATGTTTTTCATTTCACACATCAGACACTAATTAGCAAATATCTAATTAGTGTTAGAAGAGTAATTGCTCATGGGAGTTGTTGAGGCTTTGAGCTATCATGCATGCAAAAATAATGCCACTTTAGGTACATTTGTTAAGGTACAGTAACTTCAACTTTTCTTTTTCTCTGAACTGCATGGATTAAAATAAAAAGCAAAATTAAGTTCCAATAATTGGGGGTGGGAAAATGACTGTATTGATAAAGAGTGAGGCAAGATCCAGAAAACTTAAAATGTAGGTATCTGGAAACTTCTGCAGATGCTAGTAGATTCATTAGAACAGAATATAATATTAATTTGATTTGTTTCACTTTCCAGGTTGCTATTTACAAAACAGATAGCTATATATACCCTAAATCAGTTGAACATACAATACAGCTAAGGATGGAATAGTCAAAGTGCTATTGGAATTTCAGTGTTTTGAAGTTTTATAGTTCAAGTATATCATGTTGATAAGTTTATTGTTACAATAGTTAATTATTAAGTTATGTAGGTTTTATTTTGCATTGTTCTTTTATGAGGCATGAATTCTATACAGACAAAATCTACCTTACTAGTAATTTTATCACACAGCAGATAAATGCATTTTAGCTAGAAACATAGATAGTGCTCAATATATAGCATTGTGCTTCTGTCAACATCGAAATTACAAATGTGAAGGAAGAAATAAAACCACCTATTTTTCATTCCTGGTTTTTATTCCTGGTTTCAGCAACACTTCTAAGCTCACTCTAAAATAATATAAGCAGGAGCCTAATTTTGAAAATAACCATACTGTAGGAAATGTATGAAAATAATGTTAACGATAAAATACTTGTATACTGTTTAAATGTGCAACAAAATATTGAAGTGTATTGGAGCACTGAAGAATTAGTCTTGGTAGATTCTATTGAATTTGAAGATGCAATCCTTTTTGCTCAACTTCCTTAAAGTTAAATGTCTGTATCAAATCTGGGTGCCTTCTATTTCATATTAATAAAAATATTTCAGTAACTGTTTACTATCGGTTTAATTTTAAGGATAATGTGGGTTCAAAATGTAGCTTTTAGATGGATAGAGAAAAAAGCAGTTCATCTGTAATCTCCACTAAATCGATTTCTGTTTCAGAGAAAATGCCTTGTAATGAAGTTTCAACAGTCCTCAGCAAAAAGTTTTCTCCAAATGGTGCAATATTTGCACAATATCAACTTCTCATACTATCCAGAATCTGGTTCCTAAGTATTCAAGAAATTGGGTAATCTATTTTGTTTAAGGAGCTAAATGGAGAATAGATGTTAATAAACAGCATAAAGGGTGGGTGTGCTTATTTTTGGTTTTGGTTTGTTGTTTTTTTTTTTAATTCCAGCAGCTAGATCTGCATCAGGTTTACACCTATATCCCGGGTTTATTAGTGATGCCTTCTATAGGTCAAAAACACCTGCCATACAACAGGAGAAGGGACTATCAACTGTTTGATCAAGTGTCAGCTTTTTGAAAACCTTATCCATTATACTGCTGAGAGAAGTATTTATTCCCCATATTCAATCCCAGTGAACTCTTATTTTCAGTTTTTTATTTTATGTTGCTTTCTGTCTTAGCTTCTTTTCAAAACCACTGCATATTCCTAGATTGTGGGTCACTGAGGACAGCTGAAATTTTTAAACATCTGAATGAAAATGTGTGAAAAACGGTGCTTAGATTATAAAGAGTGTGTGAGGACTTGATAAAAATGTTGGAAAAAATTGGAAGGAGCCTTCTGGAAAACGAAGCCTATTTAGAAGATGGTATTTCTCTGCATTCAATCCATGCAAATGGAAAAATGAGTGTGTTTTAGGGAAGCTTCCATGCATGGCTTAACAGCATTATTGGAAATGGACTGATTTACACTGGTATGGTCTGCTGATGTTCCTTAGAACTTAAGGGGGCATATCAGCACATCTTTTTCATCATCAAAATGCTGCACAAGTAGTTTGCATAATGGCAGTTTTCTTTATATTGTGACTTTTCTAATTTCGGTGACTGTTTACAATAATGATACTTAGCCATTCCATGCAGCTTGTAGTCAGTCGGTTGCAAAGTGTTTCTATAGAAAAGGTTACTGTCATTATTGCCATTTACAGATGAGAACATTGAGGAAGAGGGACGCAAATGACCTGAAGCAAATTTGAGAATACAACCTACTTTTCCAAACTCCAGTTTGTTTCTTTAGTCTCTTGTCCTCACTACCGTATTATCTGTACTAGAGTTTCTGAACCTTACTAAAATAATAAGGCATATACTGCTGGGTTTAGGCAAACAAGTCTTGTTTTGAAGGTTTTTCCTTGTTTTGAAGGCTGTACTTGGTCAGGAATTGCTACACAGTAGATGGAATATGTAATGCTTTTGAAGCATTTTGAACTTAGTTTTTTTTTTATATGAATGTGTTTATTTTAAATTTAGTAGATATATGGAAAAACTCAACACAGGAAGGTTTTCTTGTGTTGAATGATGGTATTTTGTTGGGTTGTGGGTTTTATTTTTGTGGTTGTTTAAACTTGCGGAGATTCTTTTATTTCTCTGGAATTGCTCATGTTTGACAGAGCAGGGCATGTTTGTCAGGACAAAATTTTGTCATACTTTTGAAGAATGTCTGTCTTAAAACCCCACTAGGAGGTTAAAGAAGAATCAGTTGGTAGTGGGTATTCTATAGGACTCTGTCTTTCTTCCTTCCTCAAAGACTGAGCTAATCTCTCTGTCAGCTTGAGTGTCCTAATGTATAACTCAACACCCTTGGGCTTTATTCCTGCTCCCCTTCCCAGTAATTGACATGTCAATAAAAATGAAGGGGAAGTTTTATTGACATGTCAATTACTTGGAATGGGTAATACAGATATTGAGACAGGGCTGTTATCTTCTCTTCAAAGGATCTCTAGAAATGCCTTCAATTGATCAATTTCTGTATGCCAGCTTTTAGTTTGTGTCAGTCCAGGAGCAAGGGAGGGTTGTTTTAATTTAAGGTCAACTTTTTTGGTGTGATCAACATGAAATGTGCTTTGTATAAAAAAGTTTTATTGTTCTGTATTGATTTTATGTAGCAGAATAATAAGAAAAATGAAAATAATCTTGTTGAATCATTACACTAGTCAAACAAACAAACAAAAATAATACCATCATTAGTAATGTTTTTCGGTACTTTTAAAATTTCTGATTTAAGCAGATGGAATCAAGGTTGTAAACATCAACTTATGGTAGGTTTTGCAGGTGTTTGACATCTGTCTCAGACATGCTATGGTATTTCCACACAGCCTAGTTAGCAAGGTCAAAAATCAAAGGTGCGTATATAAAACAAAAAAAACCTAATTCTATAAATGCATTATTTTGTCTTCCAGAATTATTTGAATTATCCGTAGTATTATTCAGCTTGTTGAAATTCTATGTTGCCATATTATTTCTTAATCAAAAAATGGGACATATTCCCAATTAACAGAAAACTGAAAAGATCCAACCCCGATGCTTGAAAAAAGAGTTACAACTGAGTCAGGGTCATGAAATACTTATTGTCTACTTAGTAAAAGGTGACAAACTTGTTAAAGAATCTGGAGCAGCTGCATGTTGTTCCTGGGGAGGGATGTTTCCCTTTTCCAAAACTACATGTTTTAAGTCTGGATTCAATTGCACAAATACATTGGTTTGCCACAATATGTAGATCACAACTAAAACAGGTAAATGCAATTTATTTAAGCATATACATCAGAAAGTGTAATTTTAAGTACCCTTTCATGAATTAGATTTGTCTTATAACATTCCTATTAAGTAGGTAAATATCATTGATCCTCATTATTTAAAGATCAGGTAGCATTAGCAAACACACACTATATTTCAGCAACAGATTTTCAAGCTTGTTAGTTCATTGTTATGATCTTTTCTAAATCAGTGGTAAGTAGTTCCTGGTCTCCCACATAATTTAATCTCTTTATTTTCTGTTTCCTCTTCTGTAAAATGGGAACAATAATATGATATGCAAATTCAATATAAAAAATTCACAGAATGGTTTTTGCCACTTCTGAGATAGAAAATGTTTATAGCCAACTGTGTTGTATGGGTTTTAGGAAAATTTCTCACTGTGTTAGATTTCTTTTATGCAGTATAACCTACTGAAGTCATGAAACCATCAAAATGTTTTTTATGGTGATGATCGAATCCCAAAGCTTCCCAAGACTGTAGGTAACTGTGCTAGCAACAACAGCTTTAGTTAGGCTATAGTTATTTCTGTTTCTTCTACAACCAATACAAACCCAGAATTAAACTCTTGCAGAAATATATATGGAGTATGACAATATACTCAACATACAAATAACTTTTATTTAAGATATGCAAAGCAAAATTAAAAAAAAAAATCCTAGGTCCATATTTAGACATATGATAATTAGATTTGCAAGAATCTGTATGAGTTTTAGGAGATAAGCTAATTTATTTTTCTCATGTAAATTAATGCTTTAAACATATAGTTTCAGATAAAGTTCTTTTATTTCAGACTGTAATGTAAATGATAGTGTATCAGTTTTATTATCCCTGGGTGTGTTTACTTGCTTGATCAGAAGTACAGCCAGGTGGTACCATCTTCTCACAACATTTTTACTTCCCTTTGAATGAGAATGGCTCATTTGAAGTTTGTGAAAGGCATATCCGTATGGAATTCGTAGGATTTCATGTTGTGATACAGCAAGGAGACTTGCTAGGAATTGCCTGTTTCAGGCTGATGATGCAAAACTAGACATCTGTTAAATTAACATCTATCTAACATTTTTGCCTTTCAGTCAAATGCATTCAAAAAATTTAAATCTTTTTTAGCTGTCAAAACAATCTGTCACAAGATATTTATTTTTTTTCTATAATGGGTTACTTAAGGAAAGCAGCATATGGCTGAGTGAGCTGCACCTATGCTGCAGCTTTCCCAGATCTCTGCTACCTATGAACTACTGGAAAACGTACATACCTAAGTGATTGTGTTTGAGAATTTAAATAAATAACATAGAGTTCTATAATTCTTAATCTATTGGAGCCCTTTCTAATTTGCGTTTCAAACAAAAAACAAAACACAAACTTCTAATGTTAATTCTGGTAAAAAGTGTAGAAAATGTTGCCCTGCCTTTTTATCTTACAACAGTCCATAGGATGATAAATACTTCCCTGCAATAAATCACAATGTGAACAAGCTTGCATTCACCTAGAAGTTTGTTTCTTTCCTTAATTGAGGACATTCATTACTCCTCACATAGAGGATATAATAACACATTATCAATTACAATTATGGGTAATTTAAACGAAAACCTGTAATAATGACCAAAGCAAAAAAAAGCCTTCAGTGCAATATACAGTGCTACATTATGCTGGATTCTCATTCCATCAAAATATGGCTTGTGTATCTTGCTGGCATTCTCAGTGGGCTTTTGTGAAACCCTTTCAATCACGTAGCAGTCTGCCATGCCCTGTCCTGCAAGAACACTGCTGCGATTTTCTCAGATTAAATTCAGAGTGAAATCCTGGCCTCATTAAAGTCCATGGGCCTGCTTCCTCTAAGTCAGTGAAACCTAAATTGACTGCTTGCTTCACTGTATTTTCTAAAAGACAGACACACTAGAAGTCCAGTGTTGAAGCTCTTTAAATTATTTCTTTCAGATGAATTTATTTGTATATATTTCTTCTACTTTTAGGTTTTGATTTATGTATGCTTGAAATATGGGGTTTTGTTTTGCTTTGCTTGTTAGTCCCACAGCACATAAAAAGCATGTGTGGATATGAGAGATTTTGCTCTGGGAATTGTCAGTAGCTTTGTAGATGGGTGAGATTGGAAATACTGAGGATGTGACATACTTCACCTCTGGGGAGACAAGAAATGTGTCACCCACAGCACTACAGCCCTTCAGGGAGCATCTTATGTTGCTCATTCATGGTGTAGTCTTGGATTTAGTTTCAAAGCAGGAAGAGCATTGTATAAAAATATTGCAACGAGTCACTGTGTTTCATTTGTTATTAATAGAAAACTTTTAAGTGCCCCGGAAGGAATCTCTGTGGGCTTCCGTGTCAGTGTGATATTTTCAGAGAGACAGCATTTGAACATTGAGAACATATGGGGACAAAGACTATGGAAATCATTCACTTAAGTGTCACTTTTATCTTTGGTTTGTCATCTAATTTTAATACATTGAAGGCCATGAATATGTTTAATTGTGCTTTGCTTTAGATTAAGTTGTTATTTCTTACCACTGACAGCAACCAAAATACATGTTAATTATGATTTGGGGTTTTTTTAAAGCTAGCTATTTTATTTTTCCTTTGAGAAATACTCTATGTGTGTAACAGGCTGTAGAAACTGTTTTAAGGGTTTGGGGAGAGTTTAGAAACAGGTTTACTCCAGTGAAGACTTAATTACAGTGAGATAAATGATGCTAGTACCAGATGAAGAAAAATGAAAACTTCTAAGATCACATTTTAAACTAGTGTACCTGTCTAGAGCCCTGCTGACTTCAGTGGAGCGTACAGCATTTTAGGATTTTGGCACATAAGAATGAAAAAAGAACAAACCCACCCGTGAGCTTCACCAACAAGCAGCACCCTCTGTTCCCCTGCACCCATTCATAGTTGTTGTCCTTTCCACCTCCCTCCACTTACCCACAGTCCATTCACGGGACATTCACAGGTTTGGAGCAGGTTGCATGAAGGTCCGTAAGTGCACGCCCAACATGACAGCTCGAATAGAACAGGCAATGCTTGGATTGTGTCAAAATCCTTCTGTGAGTAGGGACAAAAACTTTGGTATCTGTTCCATACTCACCTTACGGTTTTTGTGAACACGCCTAGCTTGCGTGTTTCAAGGGAGGACTAACAGAGAAGCAGGTCTTCTCAGAGACACAGTGAAAATGTACCAATGTTAATGTTTGATTTCTAAAGCCACCAGTTTTCATTAGAGAAACTAGAATTTCCTTTTTCCTCTTTATTATCGCTATAGTGTCTATTAGTTGTGAAATACTTTGATTGTATGATAATTTGAAAGTGTTGCTATGTTTAGCTGCAGTGGACTGTGACGAGCTGAAGCATGAGCCATCCCTTTTCTGGGTGGAGGTAGACTGGCTATGATCTTTAGGAAAGGTGATGATAATTGTTACAGCTTCAGGGCTATACCGAAAGTCCACAGGAGCAAGTATAGGTATTAATATGGTTTTTCTACACTGCTTGATAAAATGAAACCTGTGCTTCTATTTGCTATGCTAACAGCATTTTGTTAGGGAAATAGCCATATGCTAATCAATGGAAAGTTGATCCTAATATCCCATGATGCAAGCGCTGCCGGTCAGTCCCCATAAGAGTGAGGAGTCACTGAAAGTCTCCAGCTTACCCGTGCTGAGCCATACATGCTCCTTCCTACCCTGGGGTGGTGCTGTCATCCTGTCTTTCTCTCACCCTCCCCTCATAAGCCTTAGCTTGTAGCTTCCTCTTCATATTCCTCCCACCTCTGCAGAAGATACTACTGGCCAAAGGCAGTTAGCAAAGGCTTTTCTGAAGGCTCCTCTGGGAAACGGATGGTGGGAAGGTTTTTTGCCAACTTGAAACTGAGAGCACATCATTCCTAACTGCAGCTGAACACTTACTGTTACCTACAGCTGGAATTACATGTGTTCTGAGCAGCGAGCTGCACCTAAGAGGTATATATATTTTCACTGGTTGGCTGCCCACAAGCATCAGGACAGACCGTATAGGATGTGTTGTCCTTTAGTGACGGGCAGGCCAATCAATGGAATTTTTTTTGCTGACTACAAAATTGTTCTGGTCCTTTAAGGAAATGCTATTTCAGCTAGGGTAAAAACCATGCAAACAGTAAAGTCCAAGCACCTTCAGTGTTTAGGAGTGTGGGCAGTGTACCTCCAAGCATAGCTACAAAAAATCTGAAGAGTATTAAAATGATTTTAAAGTGCTTTGTCCTTAAAGTGGGTTCTGGGCTTTCCCTTTATCTGTCTCTTCCTTTTTTTTTTTTTTTTTCCCCCCCTTCTAAAATGAATACTGTTCTGAAGAAGAAGATTTGGGGAGCATTGTGCTGGGAACAAAAGGACTCTTTCAAAGACTTGTTGCTCAATCTTGTTTACAGGATTTTTCTTTTCTGGGAGCCTTCTAAAGTCTTCTCAATTATTTGCTTCCCTAATATATTCGTGTTTTCTAGAATAAAACCTTGAGGAGGACTGTACCAAGTGCAGTGGTTCCCAGTCTTTTCTGGGTGAAACTATCTCAGAACACCGGCAATGACATTTCTTTCCCCAGATCTCTCTCTGTGTCCTCGCATTCTCACCAGGACTCCAGCTACCTCCTCACTTCTTCCTCTGTCTCAGGATTGCTGCAGCTGCTTCCATAGTTGTCTGTGCTGGGACTCCCGCTGTTCTCCTTGACCTCACCAGCCCTGCTGCTGCCCAACAGCAGAGCTAGCAAGTCATGATGCTAACTCTAAATGATTCAGGCTGACTCTAAATGGGGCTTTTTAAGGCATTTCAGAACAGTGATTACTAGCATATTTTCCTTCCAGCATTTCCTTTTCTGGAATAATTTCCATGCATTATGACTTCTAAGGCGCCGTGGCATCCCTTTCCTGTCAGGTATCCATAGTGTCATACAAACATCATGCCTTGGTGGGTGAGGAACGATTGCACTTGCGCATGTGGAATTAATAATAATTATGATCATAATCATCTTTGGGAATACATTAATATTGTTTTCTTACATATGTATTAGGTTAACACTTAGCTAAATAATCATAATTAGCAACTTGAAGATTTTGTGTAAACATTAGTTACTAAAGCCTTAAATGGGTCCTATGAGGTATCATTACCACCATTATATAAACAGAAAAAAATTGACCACATCAAAGATAATTGTCTTTCCCAGGTTCCGGCAATGAATCGCAAACTGAGATGCGATTTGATCTCCAGAGCTCTATTTCAGTCATGGATTTTGCATGCTTTAACACACTGACTCCCGGGAGTTCAATGTAACTTGTCTGAACAACAAAAATATTACTGTTTACATTCTATTTCCTACTCATCATACAAGAAATAAGTTGCCAATACTGGCTCTGTAGTTCTTTTGAGGTCCCTATTGCAAATAATTATTTTTTCCTCTGTGTATGGGATGACTTCTATAACTGTATTAGTAGTTGTAACCTTAGGTGCTGTTTTCTACTTTGAAATAAAATTACTGAAGCAAGATACTACCTGAAAAATGAAAAGCTATGTTGGAATGCTGTTGAAAGTTAACCCAAATGGCACAGAAATGTCAGACGTAGTTGATTGTAATCATGCTTCTGTGTAGAGTGTTATTTTTGTATATTGCTCCGGTCTGTTTATAACCATTAAGAAGGGAATTATGCATAGTAATATGTCTAGATTCCAAGGAAGTTATTTGGCCTGTACTCTCTAATTTTTATTTGTTGTTTGGCTGCAGGACAGCATATGGAGCCATTATCCACTTAACAAACAAAATAGATGCAACCTCCCTTTCCCCTCGGTGCGTGTGGTATGAGAGTAGGGAGCATCTGTCACCTGTGCAGGCAGGCTGAGGGGTGGAAGTTCAGGCAGGGCTCTCATTTCTGCCTTTTCCAAGAAGGGTTGGTCGGTTGTGTTTATTTTACTGCCAAGAATAACAACCCTTTCCTGGGAACGCGTAGGTGATGCAATGGCAGTGTCTGTTTGCACTGGTGAAGAGAGCATGCTCCTCTCCCTTCTGGCCCCTACGTGTGAGGTTCATCAGCGTACGATGGATGGTACGTAGCATGTTTAGAGTCGGGGTAGCACGTTTAGTGTCTGGGATGCGCGTGTGTGGAAGTCTGGCAGGTACAACTAAGGAGGTGAGCTCCATGTACTTTGAGGCCATGGGGGAACTGGCTGAGGTAGGGTTCCAAGTGCTTTGCCTAAAGACTGAAACAGCCAAATACTGAGTGAGGTCTTTGTAGCCGGAGGAAAAGCATTTCCATGTTTACATATTGTCCTTTGGAATACATACTGCTTCTGCGTGTCCCTGTCTCCCTCTGTTGTTCACTTTCGTGCTCATTTCTGCTGTGCTTTTTAATGGTTTTTTGGTCTTGCTGAATTGTAATGGAGTGGCCAACAGGGCAACTAAACTTTAATACGGTTTTATTTGATTGTAACCTAATTTAAAGCTTTCAGTTCTGATTGGACTTACATAAAAAGTAATTATTGTCGTTCAGCAGCAGCGTAGTTACAAACTCACTGGAATCCTGCGTTGAAAGTTGTTAATCTGGAGCGCAA
>JAVFHW010079843.1:23742-36520 GCA_032159205.1 Eurystomus glaucurus suahelicus
AGGAAATAATGCTTGTGCCAAGATCAACTCACGAAAAACCCATGGTTTTTTATGAGACCTGTTTATGAGAAAATGACAGCAGTGGCCTTTTAATTTGCTGATGTCCTTCTGCTTTGTGGCATCTGTATCGTAGATATAGCAAAGCAATGTATATAGCATCTGGAGTTGAATTCACAGCAGAAATAATCTTAGAATGGAAGTCAGCCTGAATATAGGTCAAGTTAGTGCATAGGAAACTAACACATCTTCAAAGCTGTGGCTCAGAGAAGTACTGGATGCTCAAGGGTATACTTAAGGCGTGAATGTTGCATATTAATTCAGAGGACTGGGCAGTAAAAGTAGGCTTTGTTCAGTTTTTAAGTGTGTTGCCCTGTACTCTTAAAATAAATTGTACGCTCTGTGAAGCTGTGTACTCTATTGACTCAGTGTAGATTTGTACTTCATGTAGAAAACTTTAAATTACGTAGTAGTGAAGAAAATCCTTTATGAGCTTTACAGCTCGTCTCCTGGAAGCTGGCTTTTGTCTTAGGAAGCAGAACATACCTATACAGTGTGAAGGAGCTCTCAGCCCATGTTACAGGAAGAAATCATGGCAGGCAAGCCTGTACCTTGTGCATAAGTTATTCTTTCCATCCATAATGTTAACTGAGGCACAGGAGGGTCACATGAACTGGCAGCCATTTAGGTACAGATGAAGGTAGTCAGTTTACTGCTGTTGTAAAAAACGTAAAACTTTTGTGAGAGATACTTTAGGAATTGTTCGATGTACTGATGGCAGTCTTAAAAGGCCTTAGCTTGTGTGATTGTATTCAGAGCTATAACTGGAGCAAAAATTCTGAAAAGAAATATAGTGAGCAGACAGTAGTACAAGTTGGTGCCACAGAAGTCTGAATTTTGAAATGTCGTTTTAATGCATATTCCTCTATGGTTTTACAATTAAGTACAATGGGGGATGGGGGGGGTGGGGGAAGGAGGATTGCATGTCCTTTAAAATTAGTATTCCCAAATAACCAGGAACACACTGATTATCTGCTATTTTAATTCTGTCAAGCAAAATATACAGAAGTACTGATTTCCATTCATGAAATGAAATTACTGATTTCATAACATTAACACTTACTTTATGAAATAGAGAAAAAGAAAAACTAACTGTATAAACAAATAACAACTGAGGTATTAGTTATTATCACTTACTGAGTTGACAGTTATAAGAATCAAAATGTATTTTCAGTAGCATTTAAGAAATCTGTATGACTCAGAGCCAAATTATAAGCTGCTTTTACTGAAGAAGCTTCTGCTGGTATCTTCTCTTTGTTTCCTTTGCATGACACTCGACTATTTCTTCTACCATCTAACGCCAGTAGCCATAGATAAATTTGTTCAACCATGCATTTAGTGAGTAAGGTTGTAGTGTTTGGACCAAGTGGAGGTCATAAACAATTTTAATTTATAATGATGCTATCACATGTATTCAGTTATGCTTAAGAGGCAGTATTTAGGTGGTTTTATAATTCACACCAGCAATAGCCTCAAATATTTTCCTTCACCCTGCCAGGTTGTTACATGTAGCTTGTGCTTGTGCAAGGTCTTTCACTTGTGCCTCTCACCAGTAGAATTATGTTTGATCATGACACTTCCCACAGCAATTTCATTTCTTGTTATCAGTTGGACACTGGGAAGTTGAGTATAGACGATACAAGACACAAAGGATTTTCTTGTATTCTTGGCCTCTGTTCTGGCCCTTGTGCTATTCTGTTGTATTTCCTCTGAGCAGTGAACAGATTGCAGTCTAGGGAATGGTGGCTGGGGAGGGATGAAGGGCCTCCCAGTGCCATTCTACATTTATAGTGGTTGCAGTGTAAAAGAAAGATCTAAAGGTATTATTCAAACAAAGTTTGTGAGGAAAAGAGTGGTATATTTTTAAACCAACTGCTACAACTAAAAAAAAATAGATACTTTCAGACACAGTATTTCTTCAGGTCTAAAACAGAAGAAAGAAAAACAAAAGGTTGGAAAAAATTAGTTCTGTCTTCATGCCATCCACCTAGATAGCTGGTAAAGAAAAAGTATTTGCTGGACCTAAAACAGAAGTTTATTGGTAGGAGAAAGGGGTCAGTTAGCCAGAGGCTTTCATGTAGCTCCGAAGGAGGTGTAGTCAATGAGTATTTCTGGTTAGTAGTCCCTTTAATAGGCATGAGTACTTTTATAGTCTTTTGCCGCTTTATTTCCCCATAAGTTGTGGTCATGATGCTCCATGTTCTAGATAACACTGTTGATGCATTTTCCCAGTAGGGGTTTGTGGGAAGGGGAATTCAGTATAATTCAAACAATGCAATATGTTGAATGTTCTTCACTATTGTGTTACTATGCAGGTTTTAAGTCACAGACACAGAGTATGCATTTGCATGCGGGCTGATGGAATCTTAGACCTAAAACAAATAGAATGATCCAGATTTTGAGTAGAGTAGAGAAATAAGAGATCAAGAGATTTTCTGTTATTAAACTTGACTAGGCTTCCTCAGGTAAGATTGAGGGAAAGCTCTGATTAGTTGTTTCCTCTGTAAGGGCAAAAGTGTGAAAAATGGGCTGGAAATGACATATTTTATATCTCTGTGCAAAATGACGTGACTAGTACATTTTGTTTTGTAGTTATTTTATAAAGTTCTGTGGTGTGGTTCCTGTGTGTTACTGGAATACTGCTTGAGGAAGCTTAAGTGGAAGCATATTTAACAGCAGTGAAATACAGTTTCTGCGTTTGTGTTGTCAAAGACCTCACCTGTCTTGTAGAAATATGGCCAGTTTGTAGAGTTATTAAAGACTGAGGCAAAGAAGGCATTAAGTACCTCAACCTTTTCCTCATCCTTGGTCACTGTTTCCCCCTGCATCCAATAAATGATGGAGATTCTCCTTAGCCCTTCTTTCGTTGCTAACGTATTTATAGAAACATTTTTTTAATTGTATTTTACAACAGTAGCCGGATTAAGTTCTAACTGGGTTTTGGCCCTTCTAATTTTCTCCCTGCGTAATCTCACAACTTCCTTTTAGTCCTGCTGAGTCTCCTGCCCCTTTTTCCAAAGATCATAAACTCTCCTGGTTTTCCCCTAAGTTTCAGCCAAAGCTCTCTGTTCAGCCAGGCCAGTCATCTTCCTTGCTGGCTCATCTTTCTGCACATGGGGATGGCCTGCTTCTGTGCCTTAAAGATTTCCCTTTGAGGGATTTGAGGCATGTCCAGCCTTCCTGGACTCCTTTGCCTTTCAGCACTGGCCTCCCAAGCAACTCTGTCAACCAGGCTCCTAAACAGGCCAGAGTCTGCCCTCCAGAGGTCCAGGGTATCAGTTTTGCTGACATTCCTCCTTCCACAAGTCCCCCATGAGAACAAGAGCCAGCGATTGTGAGACATCTCTAGAAGTCTCTAGCTGCTTCTAGAGTATTTTGTCTGTTTTCTGATCCTGCTTGGGTGGTCTATAACAGACTCCCACCATGATATTTGCCTTGTTGGCCTTCTCCCTGATTCTTACCCATAAACACTCAACCCTGTTGTCACCATCGTTAATCTCTAGACAATCCAAACGCTCCCAAACATACAGAGCCACTCCACTGCTTCTCCTTCCTGGCCTATCCCTTCTGAAGAGTTCGTAGCTTTCATTGCAGCACTCCAGTTGCACGAGTCATCCCACCGTGTTTCTGTGGTGGTACCTATGTCAAAGTTTTATTGCTGCACAGTGACTTCCAGCTCCTTGTGTTTGTTGCCCATGCTGTGTGCATTGGTGTAGATGTACTTCAGTTGGGCTATTGATTCCATCATGGGGGGAGAAGCCCTAATTCCTTTGTGACAATTATCAGGCACTTCTGTTTTTTCTAACACGTCGATAACTGTTGCATCTTCGCTGCCACATGGATCTCCATCCTTTGCCTTCGCTGAGATAGCAGAGTGAAGAACCACACTAGCACACTGTCCAACAAACATTGATGTGCCACCCCCAGGCTTATCTCTAGTGAGTCTGGTTTTATTCCTTTTCTCCTTCAAACCTAGTTTAAAACTCTTTCCATGAGCCCTGCTCCTGTGCAAAGATCCTTTTCCACCTTTGAGACAGGTGTACCCTGTCTGTCACCAGCAGGTATGGTGTTGTGTAGACTGACCTATGATCAAAAAGCTCCAAATTCTGCCAGTGACTTCAGCCTCAGAGCCAGGTGTTGATCTGCTGGCTTTTTCTGTTTCTTCCCTCATCGTTTCCCGCAACTAGAAGGATAGAGGAGAATGCTGCTTGTGCTCCTGATCCCTTAACCAGTCATCCCAAGGCCCCGAAGTCTCTCTTGATTGCCATCGCACTTCTATTGCACCTTCATCACTGCCTACCTGAAAAATGAATAATGGATAATAACCTGAGGGCCATACCAGGATAAGAAGCTTTCTCTTGACATCTTTAACCCTTTCCTCAAGGAGGCAGCAGACTTCTTAAGAAGTGGGTCTGATCTATTAGGCCTTCTATTCCCTTCAGAAGGGAGTCTCCTATGACAATGGCTCATTTTTTTTTTTCTTTATGGAAGCAGTTTTGATGAGGGTGTAGACTGACTTAGCCTCAGTGACATCTCCAAGCTAGCTAAACCATCATCCTTGTCATGGATTGCTTCTACTTGCAGAGCCTTATACCTGTTATGCAGGGGAGGGTGAGGTAGTCACAGAGGGGACACACCTGCTGTGCTGGGCAGGAACTTGTTGCCATTACTCCCTGTTCCTTGAGCACTGTGTTCAGGTGGTCAGAGAGAGGATCAGGAATCCCCATGACACTTGTCTTGTCTGCCTGTTGGCCCTGTCCCAGGGAAGGTGGGGTGTGATTCCACTAGTTGATCGATCTCTCCACTCCCACTCACCAGACCTCCCAGAGCGCTCTTGCTAAGTGGCTGAAACACAAGGTCAGTTCTTGGAAAAAAAAAAAAGAATTTATTTAGTATAGCATTTAAGTTTATACTTATTTTTAGGCACACAATCTTGTATCTTTCATGAAAACAAACAAACAAACCGCATGCATGTTTTCAAGTGTTCTCTTGACCTTGTGTGTAAATACAGGGTTTTGATTGCATTGTGAATTTGTAGATAAGCCTTTGAGAATGAATAAATACTTCTAGGACTACATATGTGTGTGTTTGCATTCTTTGAAAATTGTTGTCATGAATATAATCTAGTACATTGTAAGATACCTGGAAACTGCTTATCAAGACTTCCATGACAATAACAATTTACCAACAGGGCTAAGAAATCACAAAATGAAATGGGAAATAGACAGGAGTGGTCTCTTCCCTAATTGTTACTGTTACTCCTTTTAAGTAAACAAGTAGGCAGAGTGAGCTCCCTATAGGAACTTGGGACTTTTTTTTTTTTTTCTTCTTTTTCCTTTTAAAAGGTAGTTAGGCACTTCCTTTAGAGTATTTACTAATAATACTCTGGGAGAATTTGCAATAACTGAACACATGGATCTCTAGTTCTCTTTCCTCCCATTCTGTCCCCCTGAATCTTCAGATATTATTTATTTCCTCCATGTCTGGAGGAGAAAACAGGAGGCCTTTAAAGCAGCTATACTGTTTCCTTACACCAGCACAGCAAGGAGAAATACTTGATGTAAGCCATTACACATAGTGTCCTTTGCTAGGTCAGGTTAATGCCATACCGGTAGACATACGGAGAGAGGTTTGAAAGCCCAGTGAATATTTTTCTCCTGATTGGTAAATTTTACTCTAAGCTGATGTAATGAAGGTTGCTCAAGAAGATTAGTGGCAATCTGATTTTAGTGGATCTGTATTTAAGTGTTGCCAGTCCCTAGGGGACAAAAAATAAGAGGAGAAACACTGAAGCAATCACAAATTCAGCAGTAAGTGTGGGGTTTGGAACAGTTCTCAAGCTTAGAGAGTTGTTTTTCAAGTTTTACTTGACAAATACAAAAACTGGATTCCATAAGCCCAGAGCTTAATATGACAGTTTGTGCTGAGATTCTGGAAGTTAACATTCATAGAAAAAACACCAATTCCTGTAAAATTTGTGGTATAATAGTGATGTATAAGTAGTCAGAGTTGACATTGGCCACTGATTCCCTGATAATCAGTTGTGAACTCATCTTCTTAACCTCCTCTCTGGAACTGGATAATCCTTACAAAAGAAGAGATTGAGTTCTGTAGAGCTGTTAAATGGTTGTGGTTTTTTTTAAACTAGCTAGGTACCTTGTATACAGATACCTGAACATAGCACTGTGTGACTTGCATGAGCTAAAACAGAAGTGTGCTATACAACTGAGATCTAGATTCAGATTTCCAGAACCTTATTTCACTGCCGTAGTCCGTCCTTTTCCCTGATAAAGGTGAGATGCTATGATCCGAGGGGAGGCCCAAGTAGGATGCTGCAGTAAAGAGAAAGTGTATGTGCTTTTTCAGGTTTGTTTACATTTCTGCCACCCTCTTAACCTTACCTCCCCGCTCAATACCACGTCTGATTGTGGGCTGGTGCTGGCTCTGCAGACAAGTAGTATGCCTTTTGACCAGCTGACCAATTGCCAGTTGGCTAAAAGCCTACTTACCTTTACCTTAAAAAGGTAAAAGCAAATTAGAGAAGCTGTCCTAATGTTACAAATGGTATATATAGTTAGAAAAAACCACACACCAAACAAACACACCCCCCTCAGCTTACATGAATACACCCCCATCTTACATGAAAAGGAAAGAAACCCTACTTGTATGAGGACTTAGTGTGGACCTTTTCAAAATGAGTAGGAATTCGTAATTACATTTGAAATTTGAAATTCAGTTTTTAGCCTGTAACTGCTTTTTTAAAACTTGAAATGTGATTGTATCTCTGATGTATTCTTTTAAAAACGTTAGTCCTAGGTCATGTTTTTTCTTCTACTACTGAGTGCAACTTCATATAGAAATAACAAGATAAATAGAAGAAAGTCTCTGTAATACCCCTTTTCTTAAACACAGATTTATCAGCGCTAATATGTTTTGTTGGTATGAAAATTCAGTTATCAACATTAAACATTTGTTCAGTCGTTTGTTTATCAGTGGCAGTTTGTTAGTAGTTATAAGTAGAATTCCATCTGCCAGTTAAACTATATTGTAAATTGATGTAGAAATTAGCAGCTTCTGGTTTTTGGGGGTGGGGGGAGGTATCTTTCCTAATGAATATATGAACTTAACTGCACATAAATGCTTCTTTGGAAGATGGTTGAGGGGAATCTCAGGTATACTGCACACAAGTGTGCCAGTCAGGCGAAAAGAGGCACACGTTGTGATTATCTCAGTTTTCAAACCTGGAAGAGACAAGAATGTATTGCTAAATGAGAGAGGCAGTATGTCATGCTCACTGAGATAAAAACAGAAACTGCCAGACACTTTGGCTTTATTCTGTGAATTCTTTGCTTCAGAACTCTCCTATCTTTTCTTCGTGCTTATTCTCCCTTGCATTCTCATTCTTTCTCTTTCTCGCATTGCTGTTTCGATCTCTCTCTTATTGTTCTCTCCCTCTTTTCCTGTCTTTGATGCACATACGTTGTCACATTTCATTGACTCTCCCCTCTTCTCTGTTCTTACACTTACGCCTAGTGGTGCTTTAGCCAGAGCCTGCAGCCTCTCAGGCGAGTTTTAGTCATGTGTGAAGCTCAGTTTGATCGAGCGCTCCTTTTCTGCCTTTTCACTCTTGCAAAAGATTAAAAGGTGGCGTCACATCGCTCCCCTGCTCTTTCCCGCAGGAGGGACTTTAAAGGGACAACAAAAACTAATCACTTTCAATAAGCGTTTTCTTGCAAAAAAGGGACTTAGCTGTGCAATTTGAGGCTGGTGGTGAGGACTGGGAAGGCTAGAGGATGCTTCATACTGCTAACAAGGGAAGGAAGCCTTCAACTGAGGCAGGTAAGAAGTGCCTGAATCCGAATGTTTTATGGAGTGGCTTGGTCAGAGCGGTAGATTTTCAGTGTTTTGTAACTGAGGCAAGCAACTGCAGCGAGAGGCAGCGTCGGTGGTGTATCAGATTCCTTTTGTTTAAGATGCGAAGTATATGCTATAAATTGAATTAGAAATGGGCTTGTGAAGATGCTGTATTCACACTGAATGATGTTTTTTCCCCCTTTTCTCTGTGTATCAAAATAAATCAGAGAAGCAGCTTTTGTGAAAGCTGGACTTTGCTTGAGGTTTAATTCAGTGCTTAAATCTCGGTATAAGAAAAGCTTTTGAGCCTCACAGCCCTCAAGGAGCTTGGCATTCTGCAGTTTGCTTGCAACAGCTGAACTAAAAATTAATTGTACTTACTGTTTATTTAATAAGGTAAAATCTAGCATTGAGTTTAGGTCTAGGTGAATATGGTTTGTTTGCCTGGCATTTCATCAGATGAATAGCTATACCCTTTTAGGCATACTGTAAAACCTATTTCGTGTTTATGTTTTGTAAATTGAGATTAAGTAGCATCCTGAATGAAATACGTGACTAAAACTCATAAACTGCATCTGTGTTTAGTAAAGCAATCACCAAATTAGAATAACGGATTTATGTCAGTTGTCGAATGGAGTTAACTCTGAAAGTGCTGTCCGCAAGTGCGCTTGGATTACAATAAAGGGCTTTCTGTTTAACAGTTATTGAGGAGCTAGTTTATCAGGCAAAGCCTGTGGACTTGTCTTGTGATAATATAAAATTTTATAGCTCAAAGTGTGTGTGGTTTTGGGAAACGTGCCCTCTTATTCTCTATGAAAAACCATTGAGGCTCTGTAAGGATTCCAGAGGCAAAAATATTTTTGATCGCTTAAAATGTTACATTCAGATAAATGTCTTTTATTCACAACTGGAATATTTAGCTATTGGGACTTCTGTTTTTGGTCTTCACTGGCTTTATTACCTTTCTCTCTCTACGTTTCTGCGCTTATATTTTACAGTTGCTCTCTGTATGAGCAAACTAAGACTAAATAGAAGGAAGGGATTCTGAGCAGCAGTGATGTTCTGAATTTCATTGTCATACTGAAAAGTGAACAAGCAGCCAAGGATAGACCATTATTAAGCATTTTAAGGAAAACAATATTGCAGTGATCAGACTTATTTGTAAAAGTAGAGTACTAATAAACTGGCTCTGAAAGCAGGGCTATGAAAAGCTAACTTTATAAGCTGTCATAGAGAAAACATTGTAGATTTTAGTGTTGCAGACCTACAAACAAGAATACTGCAGAAAGAAATTAATGTATTTACTTGCAAACTTTTGTCTTTATGCAAGTTTGCCCTAATGACTCAATCCTGCATGCAGATATGCCGATGCGCAGTGCTATGGTACCTGGCAAAATTCAGTGACAGCGCTTTCTGTGCGTGTTTGCAGTAGCTGATTTTACAAGATAGGCAGTGACAAGCCACCACATAGCTGAGTGGGATCAGGCCCCCAGGGAAGCCTGCTCTCCCATCAGTGCAGAGGGACTTCACGTGTTTCTACTTCTTCATCCTCATATAAAGGGATGCATTTTTTTTTTCTGAGGAGTTAACATTAGACAGAACTTGTAAAGGTAGTGGACGTTTTTACTTACCTATAGTTTTGCTGAACTTATTATTATTTGGCATTGGAATTGCCAACATACCTCTCTTTCACCTTTCAAAATGTTTCTGTAGGTTCTTCCAAACTCTTTTTATGCTTCGGATCTGCTGAAGCACGTGTTGAATCAAACTGAAATTAGGAGTAACTGTTCTGACAAAAAAAGAAAGTTCTGAATGTCACGTGGTGTTTTAAATTATATTTTGTGACTTAAATAAAGTGTGTCTAAGTGTAAATGGTAGATGACTTTTGATACGAGTTAGTCATAAAGAATTTGTTCCTTATAAAATATCAGAAAACTAAAAGGTTGAAGACAAGCTAACTTGAACTGTTTGAGCCCAGATTGCAGAGTCTGAATTGCAGATCGTTTGTCTCCCCTTGGCATTTGCTAACTCTGCCCTACTAGATGTTAAATGGGTGATTAATAGAAATAGCAGCATTTTACTGATATTCCAGTAGATGTTGCTGGAGAGCAAAGTAAAGATTACTTCATAGAGAGAAAGAAATGCAGAAAGATTACAAAAGCCAAAGCAAAATCTCAAGGCAAATGGTTATACAGTCTGTTGGTATTTTAATAATAGGAAATCAGTAATTTTTTACATTGTCATCCTAGGTTCTATTCAATCTGAAAATCTGAAGAGATACGTGTGCTGAAATGAGGCACATGTAGAGAAAACTGTCAGTCATTTTTAAAAGGTTTTTAGTTTTTACTTGCCACTTCTAACATTTTATGACTAGTACTAATTTTGTTGCACATGCATATTTTCTCAGAGGAAGGGCTGAAAATCTCTCTAGAAGTTTGGGTTGTTTGGTTTTGTTTTTTTTTTTTCTTTTAATATATTCACAAATACAAATGTTTAATTATAAATTAAGAAGTGAAATGCATGCAACCTCAAAATTGGAATTCCAGAGCAGTGAAGTTATTTTCCTTTGAGAGCAGTAGGAGCTTACCAGATCAACACATAATTAAAAGCAAAAAACCCCACCCTCTTTCTTAATTTATACATTTTTTTCTACATTTATTTTTAGATATGAACAATTGTGAGTTACTATCTTCTTATATGCTTAAATTCTGAGAAATCGTATGATAGGTCTCAGATCAATACATTTTAGAGTAACTAATAGCAAATACATGGATAGAAAACTGTGATGTCCTATGCTAAAACTACTCTTCTATTAATTATTCTTATAAAATGATAAAGCAGTCCCAAAGGAGTGGAGGATTCTAGTATACAGGCACTAATGATGCAATTTCAGGCAACCACTGACCTCTATCTGTGGGAATATTTATTTTTGGAGATGATCATCAAGCCTAACTAATTTCAAATTCGAAACAGTAATGTGTGTTGTTTTTTTAATCCTAGTTTTTCATGTAATGTACGATAAGCATGCAAAACTTAGGCTAGTCATAATAAAAACATGATCTCTCTGCATGCAGCTGGTTTGTACCTATTTGTACCTTAAATTAAAAAGAAAAAAAAAAAAAGCAAACCCAATAATTAGTTGTGAATGCCTTTTAGAGAAGAAATTTCACTTTTCAGCATTAAAATTATTATGTTTCACTGAATTTTATAATACATAGCAGCATGGCTTTATTTAGTTTGCTACTTACTGTGTAAGAAAATTTCAGCTTCTGCTTGTAATTGGAAAAAAATGCAGATAGAAAAATGTGTGAGATCTCTACAGTCATCTCCCATGTCGTTTGCCTTATAGATGATTGTAGTTTGGGTTTAGTATTTTCATGGTTTTTTGCAGATGTATGCACCAAAATTTCTTTAATCTAAGAAGCTTTAGGTTGATTCTTTTTTTTTTTCCTCCATACAGACTTGCTATTGCCAGTAGGGATTTTTCATAATGTTCTGTTTCTTTACTTTATTGTTGAGTTTGTGTATGCATACAGCTATGTACTTACTAAGGTAATTCCCTATTCTTCAGAAAACTGTTTGCATAGTTTATGTGTGGAAGAAGTGAAATCTTCCTGTTTCATGAGTATGGTTTTGGAAATGTCAATGGTATATATACTTATTGAATAGTTGTGTAGTTTCTTTGTAGTTTTATCTTAAACTTAGAAGTTCCTAGGGCTTTAAAGTGATTAGCGTTTGATATTGAACATTGTGCATATCAGCTGGGCATGGCCTAAAGTTCATGAGCACTTTTACATTTTTACAGTTCTGTGTCATGCAGAAAAACAAGCTTGGCTGTTACTAGTCAGAGGATATTACCAGAACTATGTTTTTATACCTTCCCCATTTGTCAGGTCAATGAAATGGTACTTAATTAATTTAGTTTAAAAAATCGTAATGTCATCACTTTCTAGATTTATTTATTTTATCTAGATTCTAGATAAACAGACAAATTCTGTTTAAAGGCTTATGACACAATATAGCCTTAAGGACAAACTTTTATCTTTGCATTTTGCAGTTCTCAAAGTCATGAAGAGAAAAACAAGCATACTTGTATAGCGGGATTCTATTTATGAGTATGCTGTGAAAAGCTCAGAATAGCTGAAAAGGGTGAATAATTCTGGCCACTATTGGTCTAGCGCCACGTTTCTCAGTAGCAGGAGTATTGTATTTGTAGGTTTGTCTGTGGATGCTTATGTATGTGTAAAAAAACACACAAATATGAGCATATGTAATTTAATTTAGGCCTATTTCAAATCTTAAAAGACATACCTAGTCTCACATTATTGGAATACAGGAGGAATGGATGTCTAGGAGTTTGCAGTAAGTGACTTAAATATGAAGTCATGATGTGTACATAGGAAAACGTGTTGCAGATAATAGTAATTTAATGACTTATTTGGGAAGCTTCTTGTTTGTGATATAGCTTTATTAAAATTTGATATAAGGTGAATAAAAATAACTAAAAGAAATAGAAGTAGAATTTGGCAATGAGGTTATCTTAAGGATGTTAATTCTAAAGGAAGATGTGTGGATGTATACATTATCCTCATTTAGACTGGAGTAACTCCTGAGTAACTTGAAGTACTGTATATAAGTTCTCTTTTAAATATATTTTGTATAAAATATATTTAGCTAATGCAGTTCTTACTCTACGCATACAATTTTTGAAAGATACAGAGTTCAGTTGCTATCTATAGCTTACATTGATTTGATAAAATTCAACCTGTAGCTCATGGCTGGTTCCAAACCAAAGTTTTATTCTGTTACCATGTGCAATATGATTATAACAGTGTAAAATGTTGAATTAAAAAGTTTTATCCCCCCC